>CM022945.1:41493759-41584113 GCA_012931725.1 Litsea cubeba
ATATCTAGATTATGGACAAGTTTCTCTACTTTGTTGTTAAACTGTTTTACTGTAGTTGTGAAGATCTCTCAAATTGAGTTTCTGATTTTATTGTGCGAAATCTTTTTTATTGATGTGTTAACCTCCCAGATTAGAGACGTGTATTTTTTGAAAAAGCTGCTAAATTTGAAAGGAGATGATGGCTTCCGAATGAATGAAGTGCTCGTCGCGCTGTGGTACATCATGGGTTTATGGCCTTTGGTTTATAGCATGCTTTTACTGCCAAGTGGTAGAGGGTGAGTATCGAAGCAACTTTTACAATTTCAATATCTGTGATCTCGGCCTTGATTTCGGCCTTTTATCGTTATTTTTCACTTAATTGGCTTTCATTTCTGCTGTGGTGATTTATGTAATCCTTGATATTTGGATATCCATAGTGTCCTTGTGCCTTGAGAATGTACAAGTGAGGCCCATGGTTTGGTAATACAAATTGTTGGTCTTGTGTCTGGCTCTCCACAATAGATTGCTATAACAATCTCCGTGACTATGATCTCAATCATAGATCAGTAACCGGAAAACAAAGGGCTGAGAAACTAATGCAGCATGGCGTACAGCTAATATAAGAAGAGAGGGCAAACTGGAGAGGATCTTTGCATCTGAGAGTTTTTTTTTTTTTTTTTTTTTTTTTTTTTCTGGCATGTTCTATTGATGGTGGAGCTCATCAGGTCAATGGTCTGGATCAAAGTCATGGGCCTAAGATGCCCAGGTACAGATACAGTAGTTGAGGATATGACTCTGCAGTTTTGGAAATTTAGGATAAGAATGTGTATATGTCTGTCCTAGTTTATTCTTTAGAACAGTTATGAATTAATGAAATTATTATTGTTTACATTCCTTTCTTGCATTTTTTTATGTTGAGAATAAGAAAACTAAAAGATCTATATGAAATAATGGACTTTGTAAGTTGGATCTGCTAAAGTTGTCGTATAGTATTGAGTACTCATATCGGTCCAGCATGGATATGCTTGGCTTGTTCAAGTATCTGAGTATTATAGCAATTGGACCCATATATAATAAGCTCAAGACTCAAGGATACTATGCTGAGTCTTGAGCCAAGTGTCATGTATTATTCCTATTTATTATACTCACTGACAGTCATGTAGATCTGATTATTTGATCGACCCTTTGCATGTAGTTCAAGGAGCAATGTTCCTGTCTGGCCATTTCTGGTGCTTTCGTGTTTTGGAGGTGCATATGCTCTACTTCCATATTTCGTTCTTTGGAGACCTCCGCCGCCTCCAGTCAATGAATCTGAACTTGGGAAATGGCCTCTGAGTTTTCTTGAATCGAAAATAACCGCAGGGGTATGAAGTAGCTACACAATTAGTTTCTTGATAAGAAAAATAGATATTTCACCAATTGGAAGTTGCCTCCTGGTGTTTTCTTCTTGTCAACCTTTTGGATTTTTATGTTTTGTCCTTTTATTTTACTATACTATGAACCATGGTTTAAACTGTACTTTTTTATTATCAATTAGAAACTCAAGTAATTCAATAGCACATCAGATATTGTTTGCTGCAGGATTAGGCATAATTACTTATGCAGGACTAGCAACTGGTGATGTGTGGAAGGAATTTTACCAATACTTTAGAGAAAGCAAGTTTGTAAGTACCCAAAATCTTCCAAGTGCAGTTTTCCAGAATGGTACCTAGATATCTTATTACTGCTGTATTTGTAAAGGAACTGAGATTATATTTCTGCCATGGTATGGTGAATCAAAATCATGCATGCATGGACACATCACACATGCACAAGTCGAGACATGTACAAATTGTACATGAATCCAGACCATCCAAATCATGTAGCATGTAAAGGGCAAGCATCAAAATTAAACTTATTCAATGACTGAAAGCATTTAATTATCACTGATTGTTTTTCATTTATAATTAAACTAATCTATTAAGTGGATGCTGATTGGATGATTGGCATTGTCTGATCAGTGTTACTCTTATCATGCCTTGTCCATAAGTGGCAATTCTTTTGGTGATATTGCACAACTTATGCATAACTAAGATGCAATATAACTTGCTTATGAATTTACTTGGAAACTTACCCATCACTCATTTGCTACAGATTCATATCACATGCATTGACTTCTCACTTCTGTCAGCATTTGCTCCTTTTTGGGTTTACAATGACATGACTGCCAGAAAATGGTGAGATCTCTAAATCACTCCTATTTATGTGATTTAGGTATGGGGAATTATAGGGTTCTGAACATGTACAGTGTTCTGGCATTCCCAATTCTATACATCTGGAGCCCACGCATTCTGTGACCCAGACTGTTGGGCACCAATGATACAGGACTTAAACCTAAACGTCCAGGATATAGGAAGACCGAAGCCATCAATATTCCATTCTTTGCCCTTTCCCCTCAGGATATATATATATATATATATATATATATTTTGTTATTCCCCTCAGGATTGTCACTGTATTCAATAAAGATATGTCTTTTTGTGCCACTGATTGAAGAGTTAGGTTCTTCCAATATAGGAGACTTTGGGTCCCGGCACATCAGTGACTTGTATCCTTTAAGTCCTGCAGGTGTGGAATTGCAATACACCTCAAACTTAGTATTTCCCTTCAATTTGAAAAAGAGAAAGGAGTCCCAGATCTGTATCTTTGGCATATAACATTGACATTGTATCTTTCTCTTTATTTCCCCTCCCTGGTTGCAGGTATGGCAAAGGTTATTGGCTTCTACCTGCAGCACTTATTCCATTCCTGGGGCCTGCTTTGTATCTTGTGTTGCGGCCAACTCTTGCAGTGGTATACTTCTTTCCTTGTGATTAAACTTATAAATGACTAGGCCGTTTCATTTTTGTGGGGCGCGTGCTTGTGATCATTTGTATGTGCATGCATGCACAATGTGCCGTTTTTAATCAGATGGGCTGGCTAGGGCACCTGAACAAGAGCTTATTTGAGTTCCCTTGTGATCTGCAAGGGCTCAATTCTCTCGTGGTAGCTATTTCTAAATTATAGTCCATTTTTATCAGATGGCTGGGTTCATCTTATAAAAATATTGGAGTATGGCTTATTTTATAATGTGGTCTACTAGATTTGTGGCTTGTATCAGCAAAAGAGGGTGCATGGCTGACTTACGTAAAATAGAAATGATCATGCTCTGCTGTGCAGGAGTGCTTCCCACATTTGGCTGATCTAGCCCTATCACATCACATCCCCAACCCTATGCAGGCATTGGTCCAAATTTTACTCCTACTGGGTTGACATACACCATTGGATTTGTCATGTTTCAAATCTTTAGTTATGTTGTAAAAGCATGACCTGTCGAACAGTATATCACTCAGGTTGGTGTGATATTTTTGCCAGTGCCAATGCCAGTATAAGGTGGGGTGCATGATGTTCGGTTGGATCAGCTGAAGGTGGGACCTGCACTTGTCAAAAATGGTTGTAGGATTGTCCTGCCTGCGGGATGTGATCATTTCACAAAATTTAGTACTGCAGTTTCTTTAGACTGCATATCATATGATACCTCTCTTCCCTTTTTTACTCGTAGGGATCTGAAGATGTAGTCCAGGAAAGTTGAATTGGAAGGACCTGATCCCATAAATCATCAAGGCTGAACAGATATTCAAGGTTGAACGTGCACAATCATACTAGTTCATTCAACATAATCTTATCTAATTGATGGAGGAGGATTCATCCTCATCTATGTGAAAAAAATGATCAATTTTGTTCTCAACATGGGGAATCTTGATTTGTCTTTTTTGTTTTTTTGTTTTTTGTTTTAACCTCTTTCTTATGATGAGATTTGGGCTCACACTCTGTAACTTCTGTGTGATAGCCGATTCTACTTTCAAAAATTGGGACACTTGTGTATGAGCTCACAGTGCAGCTTTCCATGGATGGACCAAAGGAAATGTGCCAGAAATTACATTGATCCTTCAAGATCATCCAAGGCTTTTTTTCCTAATTCAGAACATTCTATGATTTGGGGCTTTGATTGATGGATCAGAGTTGGAGACCGAAAATGGGGCCGTCAGAGTATTCCCCCTTGGATATGGAATGATTGTCCACCCTTTAGACCTATGGGATTATGTTCTATGGATATCCAATATTCTCCACAACTCACATCTCCACCCCTTTGATCAAAGCCCCTTTTTCTCTGAATTTGTAGGCATTCAGTAGGAAGTTTACAAGAGTGGCCTTAAGAAAAGAATAGACAATTGTCGTCCATATGACCATGTCCCCAAACTTGGTGGTCATTAAATGATTGTCCAACATGCTTGAGCTTTGGATCTGGTCATATTCTTGGGCCTTGCCTGATCAAGCAGAAATAATGTTTTATACCCATGCCATCATTCAAACTTTCGACGGTGAAGGCCACTTGTATGATTACCGCGATCTACCTTGAAATCCTTGACATCCAATTTACTGAAGATTGACAAGGATCATCAAATCTTTGCATAAAGCCCTAATCATCAAAGGAACAATCGGGGATCATTCCCTCGTCCCTGTTGTAAGGAAGATGCCTTAACTCTGATCCATCAATGGGCCATTCTGATCTTTTGAGTGCAGGTAACTCAGTTTATATGCATAATCGGTTTCAAAAATTATCCAAACAAGATTTCTTTATCAGGAGTTTACTGATTATCAAATGGGTCGCTTGTTTACTTCTGTATCAAATCAATTGGGCTTTTAAGCATTGCCCAAGGGGTAAAAAGTAGAGAATTAGAGGTGCTGATCTCTAAGGATAACAATAACAAAAAACACCCCTTTAATAGGAAACAATCCTTTCTAGGGGTTAAAAAGTACAGAATTGAATGGAGGTGATGATGTTTAAGTACATGCAACATAAAAAAACTCCTTAACAGGAAATGATTATTCAGCCATTACCTTCCTAGGTAGCTCAAGGATCAATCCTTGGCTGTAGCATTAATGATGAAGGACTTGGTTAATAACAATAAAAAAAATCTCAAGGTATGTTTGTGAATCTTGTGGAATTGAAAAGACGGCATTTTTCTATCCTCTATGTTATATAGAGCACAATGCCACCGCAAAAGTTAAGGAAATTTTAGAGATACGGTGCTAGCAACTCTGGTATTTTGTTTTGTATTTTATTTCTGAGTCTTCATGTGCCAGAGATGTGTCCCAATGAACCCATAGGGAAGTGATGGTTCAATTTTCATTTTTTTACCTTGAGATGGCTGTCCAAGTATTTTTCTCTGTCTTCACAGTAGTCCGATCAAGGGAAATTTTCTGGGTCTGCTCCTTAGATGCTTCACTCTTGTATCTTCCGCACTCTTTCAATAAAACACCATTTACCATAAATTATTAGGAATTTATTACATTCTTGTCCCAACTATGTTGGAGTCGACTATATGAATTCTGTTTCTTCATTCCCATCTGTCTTAAACTAAATCTTCAGATTAGTTGCACACTCTTTCGATGAAACATCATTTAACATAAATTATTAGGAATTCAAGATAAAGTAGGTTAATCAGCCTATTTGATGTTGCTTCCAGGCACTATGATGTTAGGACTTTTAAGTAATGAAACAGCAGTTGAGAAGATCCATCACCTATTTCTGAACTGGTGATTTTCCGCGAGGGCACTACTCGGGTCTGGCCAAACCCGGCACCCTCACATGAGAATTTGTATTGGGCGTGCTTAGGTGCAGGTAAGGCCTGGATTTGAAACCTGCATGGAATTAGGGTTGTGTTGTGCTCAATTACCAAAATTTTATGACTTGAGCAATAGGTGAGAAGCCAAGGACTGATGCTCATTTGTTTTCATGAAATTGAATTCCTAGAAAATTTTGAAAAATGTGTTCGTAACAAAGCTTTAAAATTTAAACTTGACAAGTGTTCCTGTCCAAGACACTCACATGTGAGACAACTGCTGGGGCCCACCAAGTGCTCCACAAATCATGCAAGAGGTAGAGATCAAAAGATCTAGATGGTACCATCCTAGATATGAGATTTCAAGCCAACCCAATTATCCTAAACTTTCTTCTTTGTGGCCAACAAGATTTGAGGGTTTTTACGTGAAAAAGAAATTCACGCCCGATCCAAACTCCAGAGGGATCATTTCATTTCTATGATAGATTTTAGGTGGCCCACTCTGATTGATCATATAGATATCCACAAATCTGCACTAATATGAGAATTCTCTCCTCAGAGAGTCCCCACAGCATGCCGTACAGGATGATTGTAAAAAAGCAGACAACTGGTAGAGCATTGTTAGCAAAGCCATAAAACTGAAATGATACATTCCAAATCATTGAACGGAGGGATCATGCTTCTTTTGAACCAAGGACAAATCTTTGAAAGTAGGAATATCCTGATGACCCCTCCTTGATCAGTACCTTCGGGAGGCAGAGAAATGGCCGAGCATGACCAATTGATGATGGTTCATCAATGAGAAACTCACTCTAATATGCATATTGGAATGAAATCAGACGAGATAAACCATGGAAAAATTAGAAGAAAACAACAGGATTTGCAGCTATGTGAACAGAGAGGGAGATACCAGGTGAGCTAAACCATTTATGACAAAACTGGCATTGCTGCTTGCTTGCAAAGAAAAAGAAACCCAAGACTTCTTATGAATCTGAGGGCTGGGCCGGTGTATTGGATCCACAATCCACATGCAATTAAGGATCAAGACCTCTTATCAGATCAAGGTTTCCTGGCAAAGGACCCAATGGAGTATTTCCATGGATCCGCTCTTAACAAATCCATTTTTATTACAAGCCAAATGCAGGAGGAAACTCTTGAGGATACCATGCATCCAAACAATGAAACCAATCTGTAAGTACGAATCCTCATGGGCTTTTTGCTTGCCCCATATTGAATTACTAGGATATCTATTGGTGCTAAAAAAGCGAAGGATTAAAGGTGGAGATCCACAAGGGACCATAAAGTAACCTATCCCTTTGCATCAGAAATTATTACGCGGCCATTACCTTGGTAAACTAAATCCAAGGGAAGCAATGATCCCATCTATATCTCCAACTTAGATCCTTCACTTCTCAACTCTTTAGTACTTCAATAAAATCCTAAGAATTTGATACCATGTAAAGCAGACTAAGTTCCTTGGTTTAATCTAGTTTCTCATGAACTCCTTTCAAGAGAGACAAACTTTTAATGAAAGAAAAACATATTTCCATATTAAAAATGACTCTTCCCAAGATGCATTGTCAAACAAACAGTCCCTTTGTATATATACACAGGCTACTGGGGCATTCCTAATCTTAACAATCTCATTTGTGGCATATGAATCCAGAAATTCATAGTTAAAACATTTATTCGGCATGGACTAACACTGAAGAAGGGGCACATGATTAAAAAAGTTTGATGCTCACTCATAGAGTTCGCGTAGCTCATCTTTGAACTTTGCCTTCACTTGCTCCCTCTTCAACTTGAGAGCTGCAGTAACTAATCCCGATTCTGGAGTCCATGGGTCTGGCAATAACCTAATCTTTGCTGGAGTCTCAAACTTATCAAGCTTCGCCTCCTTTGCCGCCTGCAAACAATAAGAAGCTGAACTCCTTTCTCACACAAACATATACTTAGTTTGAAGCATTTATTATCGAGTAAGAAGCTGAACTCCTTTCTCACACAAACATATACTTAGTTTGAAGCATTTATTATCGAGTAGCCTATTAAGCCTCAGTTAGTACATGCAGATGCCTGTAGAGGATGCAGGAGGTTCATTAGCTAGGGACTACACACTCGGGTGAGTAGGAAACTGTATGTGCAATGGGGTGTGGGGTGCAGATGATGCAAGGAACACTCCCAATCTAGTGCTTAAATAGGAAGAAATCCTCTCACCAGAGGCACTGATTTTCTGACTGGTCTGGTTTTTTGGGTTACACTGATACATGGTAGATGCAGAAGATTTTTTTTTTGTTTTTGTTTTCAGTTCAACATAACTGAATCCATTGCCATATGTATGGAATACCAAGATTGAGAACATGGAATTAACAAAACCTGGACATCCATCAGTAGGTATGAAAATATATGTTCACTACCACCCCTAGATCTGTAAGATCTTTTTTATGCATTAAGCAAGTAAACAATGTAACCGTATTCAAGTTAAAGAGGAAAAGTGGGCTAAAAATTGGCCACAAACTGACCATGCGAACTCTTTGAGTGGAACCCACCTGAATGCATGTCAATCACCAGGGCAGGGGAAGATTATAAGGTTTCACCGTGGAATGTGGATTAAAGGTGAGTCAGATATTGCTACGATCTGTTGAACATAACCATCAATTTAAGGGCCCTAAATTTTAATGGTTATGCATGTTCAGTTAGTTTTGCAGATGTTGCTTAGCTGAATTATCCTCTTTAGACCCAATAAATAAATAAACAAAAAAAGGAGAAGAGGGAAAAATGTACACAAATATAAACAGACAAGGTTTGAATAACACAAAAAGGCAACTGAATGATATTATTAGGTTATTTGCCTTAAAGAGAACATCTTCTATGTGCAGCAATGTTCAAGTACATTTGCAAACTATACGGTCATAATGAATTTTTTGTTCATAACATTACTTGATCCCAAAAACATCAAGGTTGAAATAGCGAGCACCTTCCACTGTGCCACAGGATATTGTCCTTGTAAGCTTGTAATATTTTAAATGTACTAAGGGTGCAAATCGGGCTGATCAGGTCAGGTGTTGTCTCAACCCAAGCTTGACCCATAATTGTGTGTAGGACCGTAGGTAAACCCAAACCAGACCTGACCGGGATGAAACTTGAACACGCTCAACCCAAACCCAAGTGCAGTTCAGGTTGAGTTGGGCGGGTTTGGGTACCTGAATTTTTGGGTTAGCTTGCTTCTCAAAGGGCATAAAATTTAGAAAAATGTATATGCACCTCAAATGCTTATGATATATAAATATAACTATCTAATCATATATATAATATAAGGTTGGAAAACTCGTGACTCGGACACAACTCCTCTAATGCAAAAAACTTGACTCAGACAGAGCCAACATGGTGACTTGAGTCATTTTTTCCTAAAATAATATTAAAAATATTTAAAAATAGATCAAATACTTATAATAACATTTATTTATATGCATTCATTATAATAAATTCAAATTAATAAATTTTATATGCAAGAAAAATACTATAATAATAAAAATAAAAGGAAACAATCTTTGTACATTATATGATTTTTTAGTCCAAATATCCAATGCAAAAGAGATCAAACATAATTTTCAAATTAAGAATTGGATCAGTTTCTCCTCAACAAATAAGTGCTTGGGCCACCAAAATCCTACCTAATGGAGAGATGGTTGGAGAGGTGACAAAACCCTATACTTTTCATTACAAAAGCAATAAACCGGAAAAGGATGGATTGTTTTGTGAAAGAATTTTTGGACATTCATTATTTTTAAATCGCCGACTCCAAATCTCATGCATAATCAGTTAAAAATAAACAACAATTGTTTAAAATCAGATCAACATATCAAATAGTTCAGAATGCAAACAACTTGTTAATATGAGGCGACTCGGCCGAGTTTTCCTAGTATTTGACTCAGTCCACAATCAAAACATGGTGACTTGGGAGTTAATAGTTAAATTGCCAATTTTTCCTACCTTGATAGAATATAGTATTACAACATTTCTATTTGTAGATAAGGCAGGTACCGTTATCAAATCCAGGTACCCAAAGTCCAAACCTGAACCAGGCCTGGATTCCATACAGGTTTCAAAATATAGATCCACCAACCCAAATTTCACTTTTGGCTAGGTTGTACATATATCTCATGTCTAATATATAACAAGTATTATACATCTCATAGATAATATAGGATATATACTATGTAGGGTCATGATTTGCTTATGGGGTACCAGTGTGCAAGGTAACTTTTTGCTACCACATGGGACCCATTATAACAAATCCAATTCTCTCACACTCACATTTTCTGTCAGTATTGGTTCCTAACTCAGACTGTGACCAAAACTGATAGTCGAACTTCTATCCAAAAGGCAAACAAATTAATGCAAAAGGGGAGAAAAGAAACTTGGTCTAAAGGCTGATTCTCCATCTGCAGCCATATCCTCATCCATATTGACACACATCCTATACAGAAAATGTATCACCCTTGATCAAGGTATTAGGATGATCTAATGAAGTTGGAATTTTTTACATAGGTAGATCTCATCTAGATTATTCCATTTGGCGGCATTCCATGGTTGTCATACACCATAGTGGGCCCCACTAGGAGGGGTATTTTTAAATAAAAAAAAAACTCTCTAGGAGTTTTCTAGTGCTCCTGTATAAAATATGAAAGAGTTTATGCTTGGATCAAAGTCAGCACTAATACAAGGATCTCCCTTTCTTTGGGGAATGATTTATGTAAGGAATTCAGGTTTGTTAAACAAAAGGAGAACAAATGAGTGGCAGAGGGACAAAACTTTTGAAATCATAAATTGGAGAATCAGGAGTCCAATGTAGAGTGCCAAATAGCAAAGGACAAACTTTTAGGGGAAGAGATTCATCAGTTAGAAGAAGGTTTAAACTATGTATCTGCATTTGGTTACTACTCTCCAAGTATGACAAGGATTGGGGGCTGTGTTCCATCAAATCCAAAATTCTCAAGATAGGATTGGCATGATTGGTTACAACTGATGTATAACCATTTTATAAAATTTTTCAGTACAGGACTCCCAAGCTCTAAAAAGGCTTCACCACCAAACATCTTATTAAAGGAAGATTTAAAAAATAAAGCATTGCCAAACTAACCTTCAAAAGAGACTGCTGGACTTCATGGGCCGCTTCAGCCTTCTGGCACAGATCGGGAAAGTCTCTATATGAAATCTGAGCATTCTGAGCCCAATTTTCAATGGCCAGGTGAGAGGGGACTATTAAGGCCACACAATAGTTGTGAAATGGATCTGCATAGACCATGATATTATCCACATAGCTGCTTGATGCCAACGCTGCCTCAACCTGCAATGACATTAAATATTAAATAGTTATTTAATATAAACAATATGCAGCATTTAAAATCTCTGATTAAATAGTGAAAGGTGGCTCTGTTTGTGGAAATATATAATGTTCAATCAAACACCACATAGTATACATGCCTATGAGTAATTGCTTGGCTCAACTTAACCTGGCTCCAATTCAATGGTAGAAAACTTTTGATAATATTAAAAAAAAAATCAAAAAAGAAGGAAAAAAACACAAAGGTGAATCCGTCCATTTTCCGGATCCCATTGTGACTGGTTTATATCCTAAAATCTCATGACATGGGATGACCCAAGCCATCTAATTTAATTCTCTTCAAATGCAGACAATCAGATGTAGCTGTAGATGTGCATATGCAAGCCAGTGGTCAGTGGCCACACATCTAGAAGCATCCAATAGAGGAAATAAAAATACATGGTCCATCCAATGATGAGCTGCATCATCTAAGTATCCAATGGAAGAGATATAAGAACATGGTCCACCAAATGATGAGGTGCACCAGATGAACGCATTCATTACAGAAAGGTGAGAGCCCCTGCACATTTGCAGGCCGAACAAAGGATACCACAGTTTCATACCTTTCCAAGAGAAACATACTCTCCATGTTGCAGTTTGACGATGTCCTTCTTTCTATCAATGATTTCAAGGCATCCATCTGGATGAAACTGTCCAATGTCCCCAGTATAAAACCATCGAATTCCCCTTTCATCCACCTGTAAAATAGATATATTACATGATCATTATGGCAAGTAATGGGTATAAAATCAGTAATAAAATAGCAACATAAGGAATCTTACTTTGTATGCTTCATTTGTTTTTGCTTCGTTTCTAAAATATCCTAGAGTTACACTGAAACCTCCAACTACAACCTCTCCTCGAGGCATTGGTTTGTCAGAAGTCGCATATCCACCTTCTTCCCAAGAGACAAGCTGTATGTTCAGGAAAACAAAATAGCATGAAAATACATAAATCAGCAAAACTTATCATTACAGAATTGAACCAACTCGAAACTTTGCCATCAAAATAATTAGGGATGAAAACACAAATACCCAAAGGACGCAACGCGGAAAAATTGGGTATAGGTCCAAGATTTATTTCCACTTTTGTGCCACCCCTGGTCCACACAATGGAACCAAACTTAATAAATCTGGCCTGTGTCTGGGTCTGGGTCTGGGTCCATGAGGTTCATCCCCAACAACCTACCAACTGTTATATTACATATTTATACAACTATACAAGTATATTATGCAGTATACGAGTAATTGTCTGGGCTCAAGCCCACTATTCAGGTCTGGGTCCAGGTACACAATGAACAGCCAACCCATTTTCATCTGTCTCCCTACATTAAGCTTCACAGATATACATACAAACTATCAAAATGAAAAATTACATTAAAACCCCTTTAGTTTCAAGAAAATAATAAAAAAGGATTTAATAACTCGAGAATATTAAAATGAACATAAAATGATAACTAAAGAATGAGGTTTTCCAGGAATTCAATTCTTGCACTGTTTCAATGACATTATGATTAAATAAAAAGAAACAAGAAGCTTGTAACTACATATTGTTGTGGAGCTAGATTTATTCTTTTTATGAGGAAGTCGACACAAGCTTCAAGAGGCCACTTCAATCACTATGGTGCTTGAAAACAGAAATGCCACGATGAGAGATAAATTTACAGCTTGCTTGGATGCACATCTTACAACCAAAAGCCAGTGGCAGAACCAGGAAATTTTCCTTGGGGCCATTATGTAAAAAATAATAAATAAATAAATAAAATCTTGGGCAGCCACCCCAGTGACCCTTAACACCCTCCCACCAAACCACCCCGAACCCCCAAAACTTCACCCACCCTCTTCCCGTTTCTGCCTCTGCCAAAAGCTAACTGATGTAGTAATTCCTTTTTTTTTTTTTTTCTTTCTGTTTTGCTATGTTGGGCTACTGGTTACTAGTGAGACTTTGAACTTGAAAGCCCATGGATCAATCCCTGGCCATGCAAGTGAAACTACGGTGCCAACACTACTCAACCATGAGTGTGTTGGCAGTGATGTCGTAATTCATGTATGAAACAAGTTAGTGGCATGTGTGAGGGATACAAGAAAGACAGCGCCAGATTTGGCAGATACCTCTTATTAATATTACACAAAAACTTAAGATAGGTAATGCTTGCAACACTAGAACAAAATAAAACATACCTTGATATAGCAACAAGGAATGGGTGGACCAACACGGCCAACAGTTATGTCATCTGCTTCAGAAAAGGTTGCCCCAGCACATGTCTCAGTCAAACCGTATCCTTGACCTACTGGAGCCCTGAAGAGGAAAAAAGAACAGAAAATTCAAGGGAAGAGCAAACACTAACAAAAGAATCTGTTGGGGATTTGAAGAAGCAATGAATCTCCGGGAAAATAGGAGATCCATCAATGAACTATGAAGATAAAGAGCAGACCCATGAAGAGGGAAAACTTTGTTTCCATAGTCCCTAGGACTATTTAATATTATAATTATCCTTGTAATATTATATGTAGGCACTCCCTCTCCATGAGTCATCTTTATCTTCACACTAATATGAAAGTTCTACAGTTACTCCATCCCATCACAAGGGTGGATGTTGTTTCCATCTCCATTCTCTCATTTGGGAGTGTGTGAACACTTTACCTGGGCAGCTCTTATTTGAGCAGAGGTCAATTGGCTCAAACATTCCATGTTTATCACCATGCCAAAATGTTGCCCACTTGAATTTACTTACTATCTTCATTTGATGGATAACAGTAGATTTTTTTTTTAATGGCTGGGTAACTGTAGATTTGTATTTGCTACGTTAAAACTGAGTACAACAGCAAATGTGGAATGGGTTAACTCAGAAAATCTGTAACATACATGGAAAAAAAGTTCAAGCCATTTCAATGAGAAGCAAGCTCCTGCTACCCCCTCAATTACAACAGAGATGGCTAAAGCATTTGACACCCCCAGAATATAGTTGAAAGATTCATGGCTAACTTTGTATCTTGCGCTGACATCCAGACTTGAAAGGTGACACTACTGGCCCCCTTCTTCTCTTGGGATGGCCAATCCAATCAAATATGAAATTCTCCACCAATGACAAGGACCCGAGAAATTATCCATCAAAATGTTAACTTCTTGGTTCATTGCATTAATAATAATGCTCCTTATCATAGTTTTCAAAATCGAAATCGTATCGCAAATCGTTCGTACCCATGAATCAAATCAAATCACGAATCGTATCGTGAATTGTAGGATTTTTTATTTTTCTAATAAAAATGAAAAATAATTAAAAATTTAAAGAAAATGAAAAGTAATTATTCATAAGCATCCATTTTTTCCATTTATAGTAGTATAAATATAATAACAAGTAAGTCTATCATACAATCATATCAATAACATCATGACATATATTATTATATATATATATATGAAATAAATGATATGTAACTAGTTAAATAAGTTTAAAGTATCAATATATATATATATATTTTTTTATCTTTAAATCAAAATATAAAAATAAAATAAAATCCAAACCATCAATCTTACACAGTAGGATATCTCTTAAAGTTAAGAAAGTGTTCATGAAGAAAAAAATAGATTAAAAAAAGAAGAAGATATAAACAAGCACCATACGTATAGCCGAATGCTTTAGTAAATGCATGTTCTTTATTCATCTTTAAAACATTATCAAAGCCGTAAAAAATTCTTACGAGGTTTCGTAAACTACTAAATAACCTTTTAAAAACACAAGTGATAAAAGAAAGAAAGAATAAAGAAAAAAGGCAAAAGATTATTAATATTAGCTTATTGGCTAATTGGCTATAGCCATTCTCACTTAGTCGAATCGCTTGAATTGTAAGATTCAATGAAATGAGTATCGAATCGTAGGATTCACACATGAATCCTAAGATTCATTTGTAAATGGGATTCATTACATGATATAAATCGTTTTCCTTAAGATTCGGGATATAAATCGTAGGATTCTGATAATTATGTTCCTTATGTGATTACTGATAGCATTGTCTTTCCCGTTAACATGTATTTCATCATATTCCTTCTTTAGTTGGATTTCATGTTATTCATCATATTCCGTCTTTACTTGGATTTCAAGGTCCCAAAGAAATTCCTTCTTTAATGGGATTTAAAGGTCAAAGAAGCATCCCAAACCATGAATTGTATTATTTTCCAGACTACGATGTCAATCATTCTCAGGTTTTAAAGTGACTCCTGAAGTGTGCTGCACCCCTTAACATGCCCACTATGACCACTTCAATAGGGCACCACAGCACAAATATGGACCGACATAAACAAGAGAGCCACACACCCATCAAATTTCAAAATTGCAAATGATAGTATGGTTTGAAATCAACATTAAACAGATCCAAATTGAGAAACACAGCATATCCAACAAAACATTTACTGGTTCATTGACAAATCAGCATACCAAATTTCAAAACCAAATAGTGGAATAATACTATTTGGCTGGCTCGACATGCAGGTTCTTAAATTTGCGACTGCACCTTCAAATATACTGATTGAATGCCATAGTCTAACAGACTTCACATCCAGCCCCTTTGATCTGGTCCAGAACGATACAGTGACCTTTATTATTCCTTCGTATGAGGAGCTCTTTGGATCTGATCCAGAACTGACCTTGAATTTTTTTATTTTTTATTTTTTTTTTACTTCATATAAGGATGCAAACCTAGTTTTCGAAACTCAGCCAAGTCCTATGAAATCACTCTTCTCCCTCCTGCTGCTGCTCTCTCCTCCCTTGTAAGCCCTTCCAACACCAAAAATGAATAAAAAAAAGCTTGAACCAAAAATGAATAAAAAAGCCTGAAAACCCTAACCCAACTACGTTGGGGTCGGCTACATGAATTCTGTTTCTATATTCTGATCTATCCTGAGCCAAATCTAGATAAGTTGCACATCTTCAGAACCATTTTTACTATCTCTATCAACGTCCTATTTGACCTACCACTTCCCCTTGGTGGGCCACCAACTTGCAATGCTAAACTTTCCGTTACCGGCACCATTGCCGGCTTGCATTGCACATGCCCAAAACATCTCAAACGGGTTTCTCTAATTTTATCCCCCATTAATATTCTCATCACTACTACATCCATTTTGTGCATATGTTGTTTCTTGAGCCAACATTCTGCTCCATAGGTCATGGCCGGTCTAATCGTTGTCTTCATAAAAATTTTCCTTCAATCTTGTTAGCATGTTTTAATCAGAAAATACTCCAGAAGCAAGTCTCTGCTTCAACCATCCTAGTTCTATCCTATGTTCGACATCTTCATCAATCTCTGAATCCCCATCTTCGCAGTGGCATTTTAATAAGATCTACCGGATGTTCACTCTGGTTGGTAACCCTATCAAAGTCTTCAATGTTTGCTTCTCCTTGTTCTTCCTCGACCCTTTGGAGCTCTGGATTAACACTATCTTGATCATCCTGCAGTTGTTCCGAATTTTCCATGGGATCAACTTTGCCTTGACCTTGCTCATCTATTGCACGCTTGATGTCTATTGGAATGACCGGTATCTCTTGTGGTGCAATCATGACTGCTCTGTCTTCTTTTTGCTCTTTCTTTGGTTCAGTGGAAGGAGATGATGTAGACGAAGATGAGGCCATCGATGCCATTGGAATGAGCATAACCCTTTTTCCATTCCAAAAAAGGGTATATGTGTTCGCCTCTTTATCATGGTGCACTTTCCGATCAAAAATCCATGGACGTCCAAAAATAATGAGCGATATTCATATGGATCACATCACACCAAATTTTATCCTCATAATGGCCCATTTTGAATGATACCAAACATCTATGAGTCACGGGGAAAACATGACCATTAGACCATGTGACTTGGTAGGGCTTAGGAAGCTTCTCAATTGGTCAATGAAGTTTGTCAATGACCTCTTGTGCGACAAATTCATTGCACTAGCATTGTCAATAATCAAATTAGCGGACTTGTCTTCGACTCTTACTCGGGTGTGGAATTTCTTAACCTGTCTCCATTCTTCTTCTATATTGGCGCAACCAAGATCCGCGATCAAGCAATAGATCAATTTCCCGAAGGGTTGATCGAATCTAAAAATGGATTACAGCCACTAGGGCACAAACATAACCATGGAACAATCCATAAACTCACGATAACTCAGAGAACTCTTGATTTAATTGATAATAATCACGCCTATTACAATGGAGGCTTCTCTATTTATAATGTAATAAAGCTACTAAAACAATAAACTATAAGAAAAATAGAAAACTACTAATTCGCATCAAATAACAAAACAAGAAATCATTCCCTAATTAGAATTAATATATATTGAAATGCCACAGTAACTTTCTCGGCCAATTAGGGCCTGTGGGCTGAACCCAAAAGGCTAGGTTGGATGGTTGGGTCCATCATGTGGGCTCAGAGCCTCTTTTAACCATCCGTACTGCATCAAGTAGTTTCAGCTCTTTGTATATTCCACAGAATTTACAATTCTAACGATAAAGACTGCGAATAAAAAATCCTAAAACCACTAGGGCACGTTTGTTTAGCAAGTGGAGTATAAAGAATAGTAAAGTAGGTTGAGATGTTCTACCACT
This sequence comes from Litsea cubeba, assembly GCA_012931725.1. NCBI lineage: Eukaryota > Viridiplantae > Streptophyta > Magnoliopsida > Laurales > Lauraceae > Litsea > Litsea cubeba. The sequence continues at coordinate 41,511,357 of CM022945.1, forward strand.
ACCTTTTTTGGTTGAAAAGGTGAAGTGGGAAAGAAATCTCATGATGTGACATTTCTAACCACAACCTCCACCACATACTACTTTATTTTAACCTCAGAAAAGTATGGTATTTTGTGGTGAAGTTAAATGGAGACAAAAAAGTGTTTTTTAATCACACAGACTCACCTTTACCTCAGATAATCCAAACACACATTTTACCACACCTCTACTTTTACTTTATTATACCTTACCTTTATCTTTTCCATGATATGACATTCACTTGAAACAAATATGAGAGAGAGAGAGAGAGAGAGAGAGAGAGAGAGAGAGAGAGATGAAGGGAAGGAAGAAAGGGGTAGATGTTGGGAGATGAAACGGGGAAGGAAGAAAGGGGTAGATGTTGGGGGTTGGGGATGAAGAGGAATCAGATGGAGTCATGGAACTGTGGAAGAGAAAATCATGGACTGAATTACAGTAAAACCCCCCTCTCAACGGGAAAATACAAACAAAATTTCCATTTCTTGTGCATCTGCTACTATCCCAAACCACACAAAACAATACGAAATGGAAGCTCGGAACACGAAACTCTTCTCTGCCATCATGTTAATGGCCATAGTCATGGCATCTTCCATGCTCCAACGTGCAGCAGGTCACAGCAAACCCACCTGCACCAAGCCCTACATGCTACATCTAACTCTATTGCCTTCGGCCTAGCTCTCTCTGCCTCCTTAAGATCTTCACTGCCCTTCACTTAAAATTCCTCTCTCTCTCTCTCTCTATATATATATATATCGGGCTATTGGTCTGGAGAGATACTTTAAACTTAAGGACCCAAGGATCAATCCCTAAATGATACTAAGGTGCCAACACCACTCAACCATGAGCGTGTTGGCGGTTCTCCTCTCTTTGTTTTTATCTTGTTGGGTTAATGTTTATTATTATGAGGTTTGGGTGGTGGAGTCGGTTGGGGCGACTCAGTCCGACTCGGCCAAGTCGCCCCCCGACTTCAATTTTTAAAGCTCTGGGTGAACCAGCCTGTGGGATGAGCTTACGTAAATCTACACAAATCTATGTAAGCATTAGTTAAGAAACTCCAAACCAAGTGGACTAAAGAGAAATAGAAGCCTTTAATATATGGAATAAAAGTGGAAAAGAGACCATCCTAGAAGAATTTGAATCATCTATGGTCCTTATTGCATCTTTTGAAAAACAATCGATCATTTGTTCTTGCAATGCAGATATGCCAATTCTGTTTGTGGGCTATTTTTTTTTATTTTTTTTTATTTTTTATCAGTAACAAACTTTATTAAACAGAATCAAACCACCCGAATGGGTTAATACAAAGGTACAAATTCATTATACCAAGAGGAAAAACAAAAGAAAACAAACCCAAACAAACTACATAGTGAAAGCAACAAAAGGAAAAAATCTGTCAACCCCTTGCTTGGCCAAGAAATCTGCTAAGCCATTAGCCTCCTGACGAAGATACATGAATTCCAGAGGAATCAAAGACGATAGAAATAGAACCTTAATCTCATTAAAAAGAAACTGAAATCTCCAGGGGGGTAAAGCAATGGAAGACACCCAAGAAATTGCATTCTTAGAATCACTTTCCCCAATCAACTTGGATAAAAAATAAGCAATAGATGTGCAGAACCTCTTCAATGGCAACACCTCCACTTTATTAGATTGCATATAACCGACACCTTTAGAGAACAAAGCCACCACAAGGCCGCCGCAACTATCACGATGCACCCCTCCAACACCCGCAGGTCACCTCTACAATGGCCATAAGCAGTTCACATCTCCATCTTCCTGCCCGCATTCAGTAATTACTTTAACTAGAACAGAGGAAATGATCACTCTATCCAAGAATTCTAGCCATAATTCAACAACATCCAAGCTCCTCCTAAAATTTTCTGGCATGTTTAGGCTGAAAAGGACATCCAAATCTAAAAATAGCCATCACCCACCACATAGCTAGGGGGTCTGCATGGAAATTGATGCAGAGCTAAAAATTTCTTTCAATAGGGGTTCGGGTAGTACTTAGTACTTACTCTTCTCTCCCGCATCATCTTCCAAGCTTTCAATGGGGCGTGAAAATTGATATCCTGGGAAATCAAAACCTAGCAGTTGTTGCCAAAACCATAAAATAGAAACAGACCAATTGGTGCCAGAAATTTTCTATATCCCAGACTCAGGAAAATGAAACTATGTTCCAACTTATGACAAATTGCCACCATTTCTGATTCCAATTGAAAATTCATCAATTCTTTTGGAATGCTTCAAATTGTGCTCTGAGATGGACTTTGAATTCTTCTAAGAGAGATTGGAAAATTAGATGGAAACCAAGGAACTGCTATAAATCTCTTTTATACTCAAAATAATGGCAAGTAGCTAGAATCCAAAATAGCAAGTTAGACTTCATGCCCACATACACCAGGTCTCAAGAAGATATTATTGAACATCTTCTAAGCTTCTGGCATGACCTTGCCTATTGATCTTTGTTGTTTTTTTCTTTTTCCTCCTGTCCCAAGATAGATGCTCCATCAGAGATTTCTATTGTTTGTTGTTTCACTTGTTTCTATTTTCTTCCTTTTTGGCCTTGCCTTCCCCTTGTTTCCTGCAGGCCACCCTTACATTGCATAGCAGGTCACCTTACTGGAGCTAAGGAGGGATTGTCCCTATAAGTGCGAATTGTCTTCTATCTGCTTGTTTTCGTTGTTTCTAATAAAAATTTTAATATTCCCAACCCCAAGAAATTGTGGAAAAGAGGGAGGAGAAAAGGAAAAATAGGTAAGTTAATTAAGAGGTAGATAAGAGTAAGAAGAAGGAAGTGGAAGAAGAACAAGAAAAAAGAAAAGGAATGAAAGAGGCGAGTACATTTCTTCCTAAACACCATTTTCACAACTAAAATATCCTTCTATTCATCACATTAGGTACTTAAAGAAGGTTTTTTAAAAATAAGAAATAACCTCCAACAAAAAAATCAATTACAATAAAGCACACACATAAATACATAGATATATATAGGGGCCCAGTCTCCTATGCTCAAGCTTAGGATAAGATAAGCTCAAGTGTGTGGTGGGGCCCACCTGGGGACCCACATGGGGATGGGGGGGATTTCAAGGACTACCTAGGATCCTCCTCTCTATAAAAAAATCAGCCCCAATCTTCATATGGGCCCAAAAGTGTAATGGTCAACAATCCATTTGGATCAATACATAGTCGATACAATGGTCCAGTAAATTCGGATCTGACCGAAAGTTGGTGGACATGTGCAATTTAGGGGAGTCATATGTTTGATCCCTTTGGATGGACCAAAGGTGGGCCCCACAAGCATGAGCTTACGAACTTTTATCCTAAGCTCGAGCTTAGGAGAGCTTTGCTCATATATATATATATATAAACACAAATAATGTGTGTGTATATATTATATGAATGTATATATATAATGAAAACAACAGGACATTTACCCCACGCATATATTGACAAATCTCTGTGTATCTTTAGATAATGGTGCTCCACCACAAAGCATGTAACGTATCTGTCCTCCCAAAATAGAGCGGATCTTTCCAAAAACCACGGCATCCCAAAAAATCCTTTCTAGACCCCATGCTCCACTCCAGCTGCCCTCAATAGCTGCCAGCCTACGTTTATATCCAATATTAAAGAGTTTTTTGGATAGACCACCCTTCTCCTCAACCTACAGCACAAGAAACAAGTTCTGATAAGAGAAGAATAAAACCCAAACATAGAAATTCACCCACAAAGAAGGTACTAGAACAAAATCTGAAAGCTAATAATTTGAGCTATCATACAATTCTTGATTGAAGGAAGCTGTATCTTTTTCCCCCTTTGGGTGGGGAGAAGGGAGGGGTAGGGAGAAGGGATGGCAAGGTTGAGGGTTTTGTTGTGAGCTTCATATACATTGTTACACAATTCTCTATAAGCTTAACCTTTTAGAGTTAGTGGGTGTAAACATGGTATTAGAGCGGGAGGTCGAGTGTTCAAATCCTCTGGGCTGTTGTGCCTTGTATTCTCCCACGGAGGGTGTGATTTCCATGCAGAGCCCCTATATTCTCCCATGGATGGTGTAATTCTCTTGAAGGAGCTTGCACGTGTGAGAGGAAGAGAGAGAGGGGGGTGTGGATTGTAAGCTTGATATACATTGTTACACCGTTCTCTATAAGCTTAAGCTTTTAGAGTAACTAGTTGTCAACGGGGGGTGGGGATTGTCAGCTTGATATACATTGTTACACCGTTCTCTATAAGCTTAAGCTTTTAGAGTAACTAGTTGTCCACAGGTTCTACCACGGATGTCATGGATAGGGCCTTCTTTAGTAATATAAGCTGCAGATCCATCAGCAACAACATGGAACTGCAATGTCTGACCACATTGGGTTGGGTGGGTGTGTGGGAGGAAGGCCTGGGGTTCTACCACAACTGTCATGGATGGGGCCTTCTTTAGTAATATAACCTGTAGATCTGTTAGCAACAACATGGAAGTGCAATGCCCTGATGACATTGTGCTTACAAGCCAACAATACAGATCTAATGAGGACAAAATTGGATGAGAGATATTTTTCAGGTATCTGCCTCCACGATAGGGCCCATAAGATAAAGTGTTCGGATCACTAAGAGGTGCCCGCATGTAAATAATTTGGCCCAGCGTACAATACAAATCATTGTATATTTCCTCTTTAATTTGAGGCAAGCCAGTTCAAACCTTTTTTAGCACACCATCTCGGACACGATCTAGAATAGCTGGCACTGCTGTCATAAGTGTTGGTTTCAGCACAGAAGCATCTCCTTGGGTTCCTTTCTTGATCTTATTTGACGTGTCGGTTAAAGTCAATGCTGAACCATAACCTATTGCACAACCTGCTGATAACATTACAACCTGGCAAACACATATATTCCATTACAATCAATATTAAAATAGTTATTTACATTTTTGCAGTCATATAAGGAGGATAATGTATAGCAAACCTCAGCTGCTAGTTCAAAAACATGAGCAAGTGGCAAGTATGCCAAGAAAACATCACTGCTTCCTATTTTGGGGATGATTGTAATAACTGCAGCTGCAGTAGCTACGATGTTCCCATGAGTCATCATGACTCCCTGCATTTTAAACATGATTCCCAAATTAGAGAGCTTAAGGAAGCATGCAACGTTCTTAAAATAACTACTCCAGCTAAAGCATTGGAGAAAAAATAGTAAAAAAAATCTAATAGAATTATTTTTTGGTAGAATAAGATCGCAAGCACGTGTCTAGAGAAAAGAAAAGGATCTTCATTACAGTTTGGAGCATAACCATCGCCAAAATTGACACAACTCAGCCAAGTCAGACTGAGTACCAAATTTCTGAAACAAACATAATGTGGAAGTGCAGAAAAAATAATTTATAATTTATAAAAAGAACTTTAGGGCAATGAATGCATTCGTCCTTATATATGTACACACAAGCAACAGCAAGTGGGGACCAATCGATCATAATGAGCAAATAAGCAGTGAAGTGAGGCTCAACTTCTATAATTTGTGTTGTTTCAAGGAACAGTGTTCTCCTACATAGAATTTGCAATGCATTCTTCAACGGAAAAATGTCTCCTTTCCCCACGCATCAAATGATATTGGATAAAGTGAAAACAGTTTTGAAACCCAACAGGCTAGAGTGATTTCCATTGCACTCGGCAAATGCAAACAATAAAATTTGCCACAGATCCAAATGACTAATGCAAAGGGATTTGCCACAGGTCCAAAGACATGCAAGTCTCATGAGTCAATACTTCTGCATATAAATTTGCAGATCTGAGTAATTAAGCACCCAAACTGAGTTGATTACGAAGATTTAACTCAGTTACAATTTTCATCCAAGTTGATTTAGTTTTGGCTGAGTTCTAATTCCCATGCAAACAGACATTGTCCATCTGATCTACAATCACAATCCAAATGGGATCCCCATTATCGATGGGGTATAACTCTTATCTATTCAATAGTAATTTTAGCTTCCCAATTGGTACCATCAAGTGGAAAATTAAAACAAAAATACTCCACCATACAATTATACTATATTAAAGCTAAGCCTTTTAAATCTAATTTGGACCTTTTGTTGTGATTTTGACTATAAGTTATTCCCTCCTCCCTTATCTCTTGTAACTTTCCACTTCTAATCCCATGTAACTACTCATTTCATGTAACTACCCATGCCTCTTATAACTTCCCCATTTTTCCTTTTTCGTTTCTGCGAGAGTGCCTTTCTGGTCACATTTACTGTTCCCGTTTCTACAAAAAAAAAAAAATTTCCATTTTTTCCCTCATTTCTCCTATTTGCTTTCTACTCTACATGCTCTCAATTGCGAAAATAGGTACGGTCATATTAATTTTTTATTTTCTTTCGAAAAATTTACTGTTGTGCAATGTATTCGGGCCGCCACTCAAGTTAATAATTATTTTCCAATTGCATGAATATTTGGTTTGCATTGTATGGACAGACTCGTGCTCAGCATGGGTTCTTGTGCTAGTATCATCAATACATATGCCCATCCATCTAATCAGATTTTGAGACCATGCCCCATCCACAGTGGGGCCCATAAATGGATTCTCATGAATGCTGCACTATTGCCCCATATAAAGTGGCTGTGCATGGATATGAGTCATCAGTCTCTTGTCTATATCAATGCATCTCTTCCCCAAGGCTGCATTCTGATTGTGAGAATTTGAGAAGCAAGGGACATGCACAAATGAGCTTTTAAGTTGTCTGACAACAAGCAAAAAGCTACAAGGAGATATGTATGGAGTCATAGACATAAGCCTAAAGTCATTAAACATTTTCGGTAGGTGTAAAATGGTGTGCCAACGGCTTTGCTTTTATATGTCCATGTTTATGGGAATACAATGTCAATAAAGCCATCCACGTCCATACGTTCACATATGACTGAATAACCATCTTTTTTCTTATTCAATGATAGAAAATGTAGCTTTAATTTCTATCAGAAACAAGAGATCAAGTACTTATAAGCATGTATCAGCAAGCAGATCATGCTCTATCAAGAAACACATACCATGTTTTTGGTGGTTCTTGCATTTCAGAGTGCCACTTACACAGATGTAGATACTGAAGTGGAAGTACCTTTTATAAGGTGTCATTAGTTCTTGCATCCACATTACTGCATTTGCCTAGAAGGCACGTATCTAAGATCTGAGCCATCATCAAAGTGGGACACACCATGTAGATCCTAATTCTTATATCTAATTTTGAATATCTTTTTATTTGCTCCACGGATTGTTCGGATAAGGCTCTGGTGATGCATCGCAATGAATAAAACAAATTGATAGTAGATATAACTTACTTACAGGCCACATTCATTATGCATGCAGGCATGGGCATTTGGAACCAGCATTATGCACGGACTAGCTGGGTTTTCGGGTAGTCCCAACCGATGCATGGCTTAGACATAGTGCATATGTGATGTCTGCATTTGCAATCACATGGAAACAGGATGGAAAGAGCAAGGTTTACCTTTGTTGAACCCTTTCCCTTAGTTATGTTTGAACATAATCATATAGAATTATGGATAGATAATAACTTTCTCCCACGGGCAATGGGATGTGGGAAAAACAATTCCGACCCTCCATAAGGCGTCTGCCCACTGAATTAAATGTACGTGTGCGTGCATGCGTGCGTGCGAGAGAGAGAGAGAGAGAGAGAGAGAGAGAGAGAGAGAGAGAGAGAGAGGAGAGAGAGAGAGAGAGAGAGGCCAACTATTGAAAAACATGGAATGGTAAATAAACATGAGCAGCAACTTTCTATTTGTGTTAAAGGTGCAATTTCATGTATCCCAAATCAGCAGAGGTCTAAAACATTGTCATTGCTGAGCTTATGGTTTCTTTTGAGAAGAGAAGCCATAAAATCCCCATCAACTTAATCTCTGATTCCAACGATGCCCCAAAAATACCAGCTTGCAGCTTGACCATACATTTTGCCAACTCACTGAAATTTCTTGTGCTTTTGCATATTCCTTAGGCACCCAAGGAATTGACATTATCATAGAATTAAAAAATATCCATCATATCTATTCTGTATACAACTATGATACTTAGATTTTTTTTGTTAAAATTTACTTACATAGGTAATTATGAGCATAATATGCTGCAGGATAGCAACCTCTGCTCAAGACTTGCAGTTCTTCAGCGGAGTGTTGCTAAAAAACATCTATGTAGTCTAACATTCTTGGTCAAGGCAATCACTTGTGCCAACAAACAGATGACTACATAATTGGCTGATGATCAAAGATAACATACACATTGACAGTTTGATTTAGTTCCCTGTGTGCGTGCATGTAATGGTGGTTATAACTATGAAGTTATGCTTATACATCCATATACCAACAATTTTGAATTATTATTTAAGATGTATGAAAAGAAAAGGATTTCTAAAGACGTGGGAAGAGAAGGGTAAAACAGACCTTAGGTAGCCCAGTACTACCACTAGTATACATAATGACAGCAACATCATCATTGACAGGTAGTCTTGGGTGTGCAAGATTTCCTTTCCCGAGCTTTTCAACTTCTGAAAATGATGAAACTGTCAAATGGCCCATAGCAGCAGAGAGATCTGAACTAATTGGAGTTCCTTCATCTTCAAAGTAAACAATATACTTCAAAGTATCCAGGCTAGAGCTTATTGCAGAAATCTTTTTCAATTGCTTGGAATCACAGATCAAAGTGGTCACTTGTGTCTAACACAAAATAAATAAAAATCAATCAATAAAAGGAAAAAATTGTGAATTACATAAGCCATGACATGTGAAATGACAGTGCAACAACATACTTAACAGGTACATCACAACCATGGTATGACCATTGCATCTTTATTCAAATGCCTTGAGTAACAAATATTGCATAGACTAAAATGAGAAAGGTGGAAGCAGTAAGATCATTCATTTCTTTGCAGTTTCATTTAACAAAAGCAGCTAATATGAGATGATGCATTTCACAGACTAAAAGCAAAACACGTACAGGATGATGCATCAAGATGTACAGTGAGTGCATCCATAAAAGTGGGGCTTCTCATTGGGCTGGCTGTTGATCTGATGGACTCCACTTCCGCCAGGAGATATCCAATGTATCATCCAGACTGGAAAAATTCTGATACTTGTTAACTGTTGCCTTTCTGCTTCCACAAAATCACCTCCCGCTCATATCCTGGTTCTATTTTTTTTTAATGGTCTCATATCCTGGTTCATGCAGCTACTTTTTTTTTTTTTTTCAGTCTGTCCATTTGTGACAAAGTATATTGGGTCATATCTAATGGGACCTCATCAGATCACTGGTTAAAATAACAAATGTGCAATCCCACATGGATAGTGGCACATCAAAGTACATGTGCCGATGCATCATCATTTTTCTTATTCCTCAAAGCAGAAATAATACTGACTTTCGGTTACAGACAAAAGCTACACTTTGAAAGGCCAAATAATTAGTATGACATGTGGAATTTTACAAATCAAAAAAATAAGAGAGAGAGAGAGAGAGAGAGAGAGAGAGAGAGAGAGAGAGAGAGAGAGAGAGAGAGCTTGAAAGGAAATCCCTACCATGTTCTTAACAGCAAGTGGCATTTCATCCTATATCAGTCGAAAAAACCCATTCCTCAATGTAAATATGAACAATAAGTGCTTTCCACAATTCTGAATATGAGTGCTAACAGTTTGTTTTTTAATCCTATTCCAAATGATTCTGCAGTTCAAAATAATTCTCCCAATTAAATAAGACAAACTTCAAGGTCGGACATGAAAGGAAATTCTCCCACCTCATTAAGAGAGTGAACAAGAGCATCTTCACCTAGAGAAGCATAGATGGTGACAACTGTAATGTTTTGACGGAAACATCCCTGTCACCAGAAAATAATTGCATTTTGATAAGTTCCACTGAAAAAATTACCCTAATGTCACAAAGAATGAGAATAGGTACCACTCCCATGTCCATTATCAATTATTAATTCAAATTAAAAAAAAATTATTAAACCAATGATACGCAATGAAAAATGTAGTAAAGTTTCCCATTACAATATAGGATAAAAGAGGATGCCAATGAGAGGTAATCTAGACTATACATCCAGTTTTTGCAAAACCATCCTCCTCTTCATTAGCTCTCCTATATATGTATGCTATATAAAGGAAGTAAAGAGGTACATGGCTCCAACAATTTGCTAACATTCACCACCACATTATCCAGATGCCAAAGGGAATGGACCTTTTGATTTGGACCAGCCAACCAAGACAGCCAATTTTATGAATTGGTACCTGTCTGTACAGGAAATGAGAAGTACCTATCTCAATAAGACTGTAAAAGAAAAGTATAAGCCATGCAATGAAATCAATATATATAGACGTGTAATGAAAGTAAGTCAAAATATGGCATATTGTGCAATATTATTCAACCTTTTTACACTACATTCCAAAAACAGACACTTAAAATATCAGCCAATATAATATTTTAGGTTTTTTTTGCAAATGCTTAGATTAACTCTTTAAACAGTAAAAAAAGCACAAGGAGAATTATCAGAAAGTAGCAAGGACCAATTTCAATGGTATAGAAGAGTGGTATGAAATCAACACCAGTCTTCCATAGATGTCAGAACCTAGCCCATTTCAATTGGCCAAACATGCAACAATGGTAAAGTAGCTAAGCTACCCTTCATCATCAAAGGAAAAAAAATATAGAGAAACTACGCAATATACATAAATATGGGTTACAGTTAAATAAACAATAATCAAGGATTTTTGGATGGACTTAAAGGTGCTCTCTCTCTCTCTCTCTCTCTCTCTCTCTCTCTCTCATACATATATATATGGGAGATTTCTCCTATGAGAGCATCTCTCACCCTACTATGAGAGATAGGGTGGGGGCCTTCATATTTAAGTTGTTGGCATTGGATATGGATGTGAGGGCCCCCACCTTATCTGTCATAGTAAGGTGAGAACATCTCTCATAGAAGCATCTCCCTATATATATACACGCGGGATGGGGCTAGGGGATCCAAAGGTCTGGATGGGCCCTACCTCCCTACTAAATTTGGGGCCCACCTGATCATCCTAACCTCCCTGATCAACAGCCCACAAGGTTTCACCCCTTAAAAAAATTTAGACCATTGATCCACCCGTGCAGTCCAATTGGGTGCGTGTAAAAATGGGATCAGGGTAATTCAGTAGGTCCCATGTCTGTGGTCCATTTGGAGGGTGATCAAGTGGGCCCCACCATGAGGTATGCACCAAAACACACAAAAAAAAAGGGTGTGCACTGGATAATTTCTGTGTGTGTATTCAAAATCTCATAAGAAGGAAAAAAATAAAGATAAACATAGACAAGAATGATAACAAAAGTGATTTGACCACCTGAAAGGCAATGATCCATTCTGCTCTTGTTTCAGAAAAAATGGCAGCACGGCTATCTGCATGATGACCCAACTTGACCAGGCCAGATGCGAAGTTGCAAGCACGAACAAATGCTTGTTCATAAGTTTGCCATTCATACTCTCCAAGATGTAGCTTCTCAAACTTCCTCCCATCATTGCTAGTAACTACACTTCTCTCAATGAGCTTCCGTGTCCCAAGAAATCGATCCTGGGCATGTTTCTTACAGGATTGCTCAAACAGAGCAGCCAAAGTCGTGGCCCCTTCCCAAGGGAATCTAACAAGTTCAGGAAATCTATAGTTACGCATTGCAATACCAGTATCACCTCCAACCTCTACTTTGACTCCTCTCTGTTTAACCCTCTTCTTACCCATGAGGATTAATGAAAAAAATAAAGGTAGAATAACACCAAGGATGACAGCTCCCACGATGCCATATAAACCATAATCTTTGCCGAAGAAAAAGGAATTATAATTAGCCAGGCTTTGCATCAATGGTGAGTTCGAGTAGCTTCCCTCATCATCTCCCATGGTGAATATCTATGGATTCACATATATCAGATCCTTCCAAAAGTAAACCCAAAATGGATCTGAAATAAACAGTCACTATTAAATCCATGTTCAAAGCCGAATAATGCATGACCTTAAAAGAAAAGGTACTACAAACACTTGATAGACATGATAATTCAATAAAATGAATAAATATACAACCAAACAAAAATTAAGAGAGTCCTATCAATTGTTACTCAACTACTCCTAAACAATAAGGTAGGTAAAATTTCAGGATGTAGCAGAGCAGGTTGTGTAATGTAGCCTGTGCAACAGGATGAAAATTTTACAACGAGCACACAAAGGAGTAAAACTGCACCATTAGAGTATTTAATATTCATTGAGTTAAAAAATAGTTATACGACGCAAGTTAAATAATAGTTACATGCCACAAACATAGTCATAACAGAAGAGCATGAGCACAACTGTCCAACATTCTTAGAGGGCACGTTTGCAACACAATTTCTAAATGTTCTGATTTTCCGCAAACTTCCTTTTCCGTCATTTGGTGAGGGCAGTATTCCATGAGGAAAAGCGTCATTTTTGCCCTGATTTTCCTCAGATTCATAGAATAACCTCTCCATTGTGGAGAGAGAGAGAGAGAGAGAGAGAGAGAGAGAGAGAGAGAGAGAGGGTTTGGGGTTTTTCTTCTTTTTTTTTTGGGAGGAGGAAAGGGGGTGGGGGGTGTGGGGTAAGGCAGGGTGTTCTGTGGAAACGCGGAAGTCGGAGGAATTCTGTTCCTGGGGAGTGGGGATGCTACACAAATGTGCCCTTAATATTTGTATGACTACCAATCATGACCTATACACCATGCATGCATCTGTATAAACATGAAATTCAAATCTTGTAACAAGGAAAGATCATGGGAGCAAAAATATTGTTGAGCTCATAAAACTCAATTAAAGCTGTCCATATAAATACTTAAAAGCATTTCAAAAACCTTGGAGAGAATGCCATGTTTTTTAAAGGCTATTACCTGGAGGACGAATGGACCCACTGTTCCCACCAGATCTAAGACAACAAAATGGATGGTTAATGGAAATACTAAGATAAAGCAGGCCTCAAGTAGTAAACATAGTCGACAGGTCACCCCAAAATCCCTCTCTTACTTGGTAGGGTGGTTGACACTACTAACTTGCCATACATCCCAATGTAACCGAATCCTCAAAGTTGTCACCAATGAAGTGTCATCATGCTTACTTTTTTCCTTCTTTAAACTATATTTAAGGGCCTGTTTGTTTGCATTATAATACATAGGAATTGAATACATATAATTCATACCATAAGTGGTTTAAAATGAAGATCAAATGTGAATTTAAAAAATGAGCATCAAATATCCTTTCATTTTAGGAAAATAGAATAAAAAGAAGATGGGAAATGAACTACTAGAGCCAAGGAAATGTATTTGATGCTCAGTTTTCAAAATGAGTCTTTGATCTTCATTTTTAACTAGTAATGGTATGAATTGTATGATTTCAATTCCTATATATTATAATGCAAACAAACGAACCCTAAGTGATAATTTTAACTCATCTATTCATAGGAAAACAACTGAAAAACAACATAATCCTAGGGAAAAGGTTAGAAGATGGAAAGGTCAATACTCAATGCATGTTCTTCATGTATGACACAACATATCTTGAACTAGAAATTTCCCGTGCCTGAAAGCACGGCGCACCATCGGACCTGGATATGCCTCAAACCGACCGAACCCAGGTTCCATGCGTCTCGAAAGCAAGTCCAACCATAAAATGGATTCCACCAAAAAAAAAAATCCAATTGATTGCCAAATGATATAATTCCATTCATTCATTTATTCTTAATAAAATTGAGTCATGAAATCTTTCACCCAATTTCCTCATCTCATCTTCTTATCTTGGTCCCATCTCATCATCAATGAAGTATTTTTTTTTTTAAATGAAGAAGGGATGGCAATACCTGTAAATAACTCAAACTTACTGACCCTTTTTCCTTTTGATGAGGATGGCAAAAACTTGTAAATTTCTCCAACTTTTAGCCCATTTTCTTTTAAATGAAGAAGAGATGGCAATGCCTGTAAATAATAATTCTAACTTGCTGCCCTTTTTTGCATTCCCCTCTTAAATCCAAGGGTCCAAAATATCCCTTAGATTTATGTATATAAATCTAAGGGTCCAAAATATCCAAGGATTCAAAGACTGACCTCCCTTATTATATAGATTTTATTCATGAATTAAGTTTCACCAACCAAGTAATGTTTATTGTATTAATATACTTCAAACTCATATAAAAGATGTTCTCAGCACACAAGTTCAGCATCCAATATTTATTTTTAGTTTTTTTAATTTTGACTAAGTTTTTGCTTATTAGTGTAGCTAAAGTTTTTATCAACCATTCGTTTTCGCAAGCATGTGGCCCACTTGATGATCAGACCCACATGGGCTTCGATCAGGACGCGTGCACTGCAGGTCCCACTCGAACAAGATCGCACGTGTGGGCCCCTTTGTAATCCTGTTCTGTCGATCTACTTCTAGAAGAATACAATAACATACGAAGAGAGAAGGAAAAAGAAAAAAAAAACACACACACAGATATAACAAAGATTCCAATTTGGCATCGATGATGCCAACCTTGTCATTCCAGACCGTCCAAATCGTCACCATCACAGTGAAACGGCCATCAATAAACGGACGGTCAATCGACTGGCAGCGTCTACATTTGACGATTCGAAAAAGTACGGATCAGCCCTAAATACATGACAGGTGTACATCATCATTGTCTTCCTGACTCGATAAAATACATAGAAACCGGAAACTCGGAAATAGAAAACCTAGGAAAATACTTTCCCAGTCAGAAACGGAGAAAAGAGGCCCTGTTTCAAGAAATCAGTGAAAAAGTTACCCACGCGATCAAGGTGAGTAGAAACGGCCAACGATCGTCGAGGAAAGTAGGAATTCCAACGAAAGGAGGAAAATTAAGGAGGAGGGGATGGTGAATTACCTTGGAGGAAAGTAAAGAGAAGGAAAACCTTCTTATTTCTTCGTTTGTATCTTCTCTGCTGCTGGTGAGAAAGTAAAGTATCGACAAAAGAGAATGGAGAGGGATGAGTAAGGAGCGAGGATTTTAAAGGAAGGAAGAAACGAAAGAGAATAATGACCCTGTTTCATTATAAATTTACGAGATTGCCCCGGGGAAATAGTCCAGTCCGGGTTCATGCAAGTGGCGGACGTAGAGTTGCGGACGAATTGATGCCGTGTTATCTGGAATGTAAAATATCATGAGCTGTGCATTTGTGCATAATGCAGAGTGCAGATGGCCACGTGGCGCTCACCCGGCGCCTCATCGAGACATCGACTGTGAATAAGGTTGGAGAGTGAAAGATCTGGATGTGAGCTAAAATTTTCAAATCCATCATCAGATCATTTTAACAACTCCTTGATTCAATGCCCTCATGTTTGATAAGGAATTAGTTTTTTTTTTTTATGATTTCATCCAATGGCTAGTCTCATGCGAACAGGAGTTAAAAAAAGATGCATGCATAGTGGGCCCCACATGGCTGAGATTTTTCTACAGTGTTGTGGGCCTCAAGTTTATGATTCAAAGAGTTTTAACATTCTCATGGAAATGTAAGTCCCAAGGCAAAGTCTCGTATCTTAGATCTTGGGCTACACAGAAAATCCAATATCGTCGTTAAATCGGACTGAACCGTACACTTCAGATCGGTTTTATAATAAATTAGTTCGGTCTATAATTTAAAAATTATATAAACCGCTTAGATCGGTCGGTTAAAAGTTTGAACTCCCAGTTCATCGTCTCAATCAAATCGACCGATATATTATGTATTTTGAGTATTTTACTATTTAAATTTTAGGAATTCATTTGGCTGGCATTCGACAACTCATGCGCCTATTGTGCCTCTTCTAGGTTGTCATCATTTCGAAGTTTTCAAATTCTCATTTTCAAAAAATAAAAATAAAAAGTAAAAAAAATAAACAGTGTAACCGAATCAAATACTTGTGGGTTTGGTTTAAGCCCTCTCCATCGGTCGAATCGGATTGATTAATTAAAAAACTAACAGGTTAGGTTTGATGGTGGGTTTTAGTGCAAAAGCGGTCCAAACCTCCCATGTGCAGCCCTACTCACACCTATTTTAAAAAATATGTGAAAAAAGCATAAATAGACTAGTCCCAGTTCCTAATATTTTTGCACTATTGTAGGCCCTAAGTGTAGACATTCACCCGAACTATTCAACATTCTCTCAAAACCAAAAACTCCAGAGTGTAAAGTTTCATATTTTAGACCCTCGCAGAAATTTTGAAAAAAATATGCGAAAGAAAAGCGTAAATAGTCCAATCCCACTTTTCTAGTTCTTTATTGCAATCTTGCGGGCCCACATGTTCATGATTTAGTTATTCAACATTCTCATCAACTAATAAACACTCAATGTAATGTTCCATACCTTAAATCCGAATTTTGAGAATTATGTTAAAGGCAAGTGTAAATAGCCGAATTCCACTTTTTATTTATTTTTGTGCACTCTCATGTGTAATAGAATTAAATAAGGCTTTAGAATGTGTATATTTAGTTTTAATATGGATTTCATCTTTATTTTTATTTTGAATGTATAAGGTTTCATTGTCGTTGATTATTGTTATCATGTGCAGAGTTATGAGAAAAACGGTTATACGACGTCCCGATTTAGTTGGGTTTATTTGTTTATGACTTCTTTTGTTATGCTTCTTTTACCGGGAAGAAAAGGAAAAGAAAACATTAGATGAATTGAGATAGGCGAAAGGGCTTGCCACAGCCTCTTCCGTGAATACATGATAACTTGCATTTATCTAATTTATACAAGCTTGGCCTCTTCAATTGAAAATCATGTGAAATTTTATAATGTCGAATTTGATTAGTTTGTGTGAGTTCATTGCTCTTTTTCTCTTTTTGAACAAATAGATATATAGAATTTCAAGGAAGATAAAAAAAAACATATTTGTCGATTTTGAATTTAAATTTCTTCCCAATAATATCTCCAAGAAAACTCCAAAATTAAATATATCTTTATTTTTGAACTTGAGATCAGGACGAGAAATTGATAGAGCTTCGGATAATATGAATAGACTGCGAGTTTAAATTTCTATGCCAATGTGATTTCATCAAAATCTTCTCTTATCTAACAAACTAAGCCCCGGTTTGGCATCACTTTTTTTTCCTTATATTTTTCAAAATCTCTAAATTAGGTAGGGATTTTGAGAATAGAGGCGTTTGGCAACGTTCGATAGTCTCTAAATGGTATAGAGAAGTAGAGGCAATGTCTCTATTTTCCACGGCCACCATTGCATGCATGCATGTAGATAGTAGAGGGAGAAAAATAGAGGCAGGTGAAGAGTGTTCCTGGTCCATTCACAGTTAATCTTTTTTTATTTATTTTTAAATATAAGAGTATAAATCAAGATCCAAGCTATTGGAAATGTTCACAAGATCAAACATGGTCATGAGACTGAATTTCAGTCGTTGAATTATCACCAATTTCAAGATATATGTAAAAAAGTGAGCCATTGAATGCGATTTTCTGAAATCTATGGGGCTAAAAAAAAGATCAAAACCGTTAGATCTCAAGGCTGAAAATAGCTATGTGGTCAAATGTCAATTCTTGATACCTTGTGGATCTCGAGATATTTGCAAAACAATATCGGTCATTGACGTATTATGCTCAATATTAGATATGTCTACAAGTAGTAAAGTTTTTCTATTTTTTTCATTATTTTTTTAGGTAAATCATGACCCAAACCGTTGGAAATATTTACAAGATCAAGCACGACCATAAGACCAAATTTCATCCGTTGAATCATCACCAATCTCGAGATATGTTCAAAAAAATAAGTGATTGGATATAATTCTATGGATTATGTGGGCCCTAAACATAAGATTCAAACCCCATTAGATCTCTTTGGAAGGCTGAACATAGTCATATGGGGTAATTTTCAAGCCTTGATACCTCATGGGTCTCAAGAAACTTGTAAAAAACTTTTCAACCATTGATATAAAAAAGTCTGATTAATATAGATCTTTGCATTATCCAATACAATTTTTTTTTCTTCTAACCTGTTTTTATGAATTTTTTTTAATGACTCTATTTTAAGTGGTCTACCGAAAAAAAAAATAGAGATACCAAACAAAGAGCCAGGAAATAAGACTTAGGTGGGTCCAATATAAAACAAGGGTACTATGATAATTTGTATGATCTCATGCCCCTTTTTAACAGAGAGCCCACGTAAAAAGATGAGGGGGCCTTCTACCAACTCTGAGAATGGGTTCCTACCAAAAGAAATAAAAACTCTGAGAATGGGAAGGCTTCTTGTAAAATGATACTTATCTTTAGATTGGACATGTGATGCGACTAAAGTATCATTTTGCGGAGCATAATCCTCCCTCGGAGCATAATCCTCCCTCGGATTTAGCTTTCTTACTTTTCACTTTATTCTTCTTGAAACATGTACAAATGTTCTTTGATCATGCCCCACTCTGGAATTAATCCAACCTTTTCTTTTATCTTGTTGTGAAAAGATTGCGAAAGTTTCAAAGACAATAGAAAAACATGGGGTCCGGGCCCACTGTCGGCATGGAATTGTGTTACTTTGGATTATTTTCAACAAAATAAGCAAAATTTAAACAAAGGTAAAGATCCATATATGGCCACCAAATAATATCTTCTTTGTTAGTTGGCACAATGGAAGGTTCCCGTTTTTTTCCTTTTCTTTTGATAACCCATGACATCTCTCACATTGCTTGGCTCAAGAGTCTCCGGCTTTGAGTCGAGGGACACTTGATTCTAGACAACCGAGAACTAATCTTTAGGGGCACATGCAAACTCTCCTATCCACGTGAACCAAAAATTCCTCACTTTAACATAGGATTTGTAAAATATGGAGTAAAAATAACATGTCATATATTAGTTTTTATTTCATCATGTCTGGATAAAAAGAATGTGTAGTGGAGAAAAAAACTTATGATGCGACACAGGTAACCTTTTATTGTTTACCATAAATTTCTTTTTTCAACTATAAGAAGGTGTAATAAATTGCGGTGTAATAAAATTTAATATAAGAAAGTTCTTTTTAATGTACACTCAATCTATCGCTTGTACTAATTTACCTCATACCATCCAAATAGTGATCTTAACATACCTCTAATTGGTTTATAAAGGTGACTGTCGGATATGACCGACAATTTCGACGTGGGACCTACCATCAAATTATCATATTTCACTCTTTTTTAGTTAATTATGTAATAATAGACCAAATTGTGAAAGCTAACAAATTGACGAAAGAGTAGTTTTAAATGCGGGCCTGCCTCGGGGAAAAAAGAGATAAACTTAGGGGTGAGGTACATGAAAAGATCTCCTTACAAGTAAGGGACAAAAAAAAAAATCCTGGTAACTTTTTCCTAGCCCTTTATTTAATAGCCTTAAAATTTAGTAGTCTTTTAAACATAGATTTTTTTAAGAAAAATTGGGCTTGGTGCCAAATGATGGGTGATGATTAGAGTGTAAGAGAGCTTGTACTAATCAAAGGTGGGCCACCCATGAAGTTGGACTGCGGATAATATTTCTCTTTCTCACCCTATCTTTGCAAAACCACATCTCTCACACTTTCATCAAATCAAATGGGATGCCTCCCCATTTTTCAATATCGTAACACTAACACTAATTTTCGGATGTTTTAATATCAAGTCTGGATGCTTTATAAAAAGAATCTATATAGATCGAGTCTGGATGCTTTATAAAAAGATTACTATTACATTTTCTTTCTTTCTTCTCTTCATATTCTCAAGATTTATCTTGGAAAGTGAAAGACGGGAAAGAAAAAAAATGGCAGACGTAACATGGAAGAATGGTTCCAATAACAATCTTATGCTCGTACATTATCACGTGGAAAACCTATATTCACTGCTTTTCTGCCGATATGAATAGTGGAAAACTTGTATTAGCAGCTTTTCTGCCTAAATGAACAGTGAAAAACCTGTAGGGTTGAGAGAGAAATTGAGTGGGGGCCATCGAGAAATAGGAAGGAGAAGAGGAAGAAGAAGACGTGAGGAGTGACGCCCAAATTTTCTTGGGCGACGCTATCATTGCTCAGGAAAAATTACAAAAAAATAAATAAAAAGGTGGCGGGAAGACTGAGTTTGTGCTGTAGAATCTGCGGGGACCCTTTGCGAGGAATGACCAAATTCTGAAATTTTTTCCGTAAAATCCTCTTACAACAACTTTCACTCTACTCCACATGCAACCACTATCAAATTGACATACTTTATTTTATAGTTATTTTTCTAATCATGCATGAACTTGTGAAAACCGATAAATTGAAAGATGAGTAATTTTAGATGTGGGTCCACCTCAGAGAAAGAGAAACCATCATTGTGCAACTCAATTTTAAAAATCAAGCTAATGTGGGCCCGCCTCACAAATATACTCTTTTAAAAATCAAATTTCACAAAATCAACCCGATTTTTAAAATTAGTCTTATGTTGGTTTGCCTTACAAACTTGCTGCTCTTTTGAAAGTTAAATTGTTGAGAGATAATTTGATTTCCAAAAGCATTCTAATATGAGCTCGGCTTAGAAAAAGAGAAGCCATCATTGAGCAGTTTGATTTTCAAAATCAATCTAATGTGGACCAGCCTCACAAACATGATATTTTGAAAATCAAAACACACATAACCAATCTCATATGGTCAAACTTAAAAATGTGTTCTTTTGAAATTAAACTACACAAAAAACAATTTCATTTTTAAAATCATTTTGATGCGGGCCTTACTTAGGAAAACAGGCATAATTGTACAATTTGATGTGGGCCCACTTCACACACGTTTGCTCTTTTGAAATCAAACTCTAGAAAGTCAAAATTTATTTTAGAATGATTTTGATAGGGCCTACCGGGTTGGATCCATGATGTGGTTAAAACAAATGTATGACATGAGAGATTGGCTCCGATAATTATTATTGAAGTTTTCACATAATAATGGGCCCTACTACTATATGAGACCATTTTAAAAATAAAAACTCTACTTGGACATACTTTTTGGCATGAATCTTGGACAAACCCCTATGTTACCATATTCATGCCTAAAAGTATGCCCAAGTAGGATTATTCTTTTAAAAATTCTTGAACTACTAGTGCCCATTGTTTTCTAAGGTTGTGTTTGCAGGTCTTATTTTCACCTTTTATTCTCTTAAAACGGATTCAAAATGCATTTTAGAGCATTTGGGAACCAAACGCGCGACCTCTATTTCAGTCATTGTAAAGAGAAATTATCTCTAGTTCAAACAGCAGCAAAATTGTTCAGAATCCAAATAGACTTCCGTCTCTTAAGAGGACAGAGGTTGGCGGAGGAACAATGCTTGAGATGGTTATTTCAGCATGACCTTGTTTTTCCTTTTTTTAATATCTGGACCCTAAACGATAATTTGAACCGTTGGAATTATTAAGAAGGCCAAACACGGACAGTGGCTCAAATTCCAGCCATTGATATATCATGGATCTCGAGATATTTACAAAAAGGATTGTGAACCATTCGATCTAAATTTATGGACATTGTGGGCCCCAAAATCACGATCCAAACAGTTGATCCTCTTGCAAGGGCCACTTGGGGACCCACATGGGGGTGGGGTGTGTAAGGACAACCCGTGACCTCCTATTTTCAAAAAAATTAGTCGCACCGTGGTTTCTAACATCTCCATCTGGGTCCCAAAAGTCTAATAGTCAACAGTCCATTCGGATTGGTACATAGTCGATCCAATGGTCCAGTAAATTCGGCTCTATCCAATAGTTTGTGGACATGTGCAATTTAAGAGGTTTGTTTGTTTGATCCATTTGGATGAACCAAGGGTGGGCCCCACAATTAATAAATGGTCATATTCAGTTGGGCTTAATCACTACTGTAACTCTGGGAGACGCCTACTGGACCTAGCTCACCCAATTTTAGAATCCACTAACCTGGCCCAAATATAACCTGGAGCACGTGCCAAGACGCAACCCCTGCCGAGGCCGACTAACATCCCTGGTGCATCTCAATTCCCACCTGAAAAGAGGGACCTTCTGGACTATGATTTTATGATAGTCCCGCGTACCACTGAATATGAAGTTCCCAAGTAGAGGAGATTTTTTTTTTTATTATAAATAACACATGCTCCATATTTGGATTTGGGTTTTTATTTTTTGGTAAATTTTAGTTAAGGAGTTCAACTTGTTTATTGAAAACTAGCAAAAGAGGTATACAAATAAATTTGAGTTAGTGGTCCACGATCTAGAAATTAGCAAATAAGGTATGCAAATAAATTTGTGTCATTAATCCGTGGACCGCTAACCATATTATAAAAAGAAGAAACGGCCTATCAATGCATCTGATCTGGGGCTGGAGGGTAGTTTCGCAAAGCTGAAGGAGAATGTGATGGGATAGCACATGCGATCCAAATGCCCACAGCTAACTCCTCAAAAATAAAAATAAAAAAGGGTTTTACATAAAAATAAAAGAAAAAAAAAATTCCAGACATGTTCTCTATTCTGGATTCATGTTCCCATGCTCTCTAACTCTTCCTGCCAAGGAGGCATAGTGTACAATTCTTTACTTGTATATGCAGTATACACACAATTTTCATAAAATTTGAAATTATGTACACCATTTCTAACCAGCCAATTTGTGGTCCCTGATATAGATAGAACAAATTATTTTCTAACTGGGAAGTGGAAATTTAAATGGACCTCTTCACCCTCTGGCACCAGTAGGGTTTTTTTATCTTCGTGAAAATGAGGATTTCTAATGTAGCTACTTGTTAAGAAAAGGCGCTACGTAGTAGGCCTTACAGGTAGTTATGAGTACAATTTCTCTTGGAGGAAATGATGATAGGGTCCCACATGCAACACAGTCCTTGATCCTTGGGGTGACGAGTAGGGTGCTAAATAACATATTAGTATTGGTGGCCCCACAGCAGATGCCATGTGGAATAGTTTTTAAATAACTCTTAATGCGGGACGTTGATCCAAACAAAACTTGCAAGGTTGATATTGGGAGGATAAAAATATCGGGGGCTTTGGTCGGAGATCCCTCAAAGCATGACTTTAAGGCAAACAGTCCATAATCTCTTTTTCATAACATGATAGGTCATTTTTTCAAATTTAAAGACCTAAAATACCTAATTTAACATTTCTTCAAAATCATATTCCACGATTCAAAATCATATCCCACGATTAGTGGGATATGTCATTAATAATGGTCAACTACCATTTAATTGGCCAAATAAATTTTTAAAAATGTAATAAATTTCAAAAGACAAAAATAAATTGCAAAATACGTAAATAAAATTAAAAAAACTCAAATAAATTCAAAAAAAATACAAATAAACTCAAAAGGAAGTAAATAAATTTCAAAAAATGCAATAAATTTCAAAAGAACGCAGATGAATTTAAAAAGACGCAAATAAATTTTAAAAGATATAAATAAAATTAAAAAAATATAAATAAATTTCAAAAGATGAAAATCAATTTAAAAAGATGCAAATAAATCTCAAAAGATCCAAATAAATTTTAAAAGATGAAAATCAATTTCAAAAGATCCAAATAAATTAAAAAAAATGTAAATAAATTTCAAAAGACGTAAATAAAATTAAAAAATGTAAATAAATTTAAAAAAATGCAAATACATTTGCTAAAACTAAGATAAACCAATTTTCTAAAAACTCAGTTAGATTTCCAAAAAAATTGCCAAAAACTCAAATAAATTTACCAAAAACTCAATTAGATTTGTTCAGAGCTTAGATAAATTTGTTCCAGAACTTAGATAAATTAGAAAAAAAATCAGATAGATTTGTTCTGAACTCAGAGAAATTTAGTTTAAAACTTAGATAAATTTGATCAAAACTCAAATAAATTTGACAAAAAATGAAAAACTTAGATAAATTTAATAGAAACTTATATAAATTTGTTAAAAACTCAGATAAACTTGACAAAAACTTCAAAAATTATCACAAAAACTCAGATAAATTTCATAAAAACTCATATAGATTTGTCAAAAATGATATAATAGCCCTGCTGCCTTCCTTCTCTGCCGATGGCGCAATACCGTCGACTACGTTCGAATCTCAGATTGGACTCCGGATTGTCAAGATATCGCGAAAACAAACTTCAGCCGTTGATCAACTGTTTGCTTTCTACTGACGCCAGTAGCTGAACCGGCGCCTTTTCCCTGCTTTGCTTATGGGCTTTTGCACAACGGGTCAAGTCTGACTTGGACTGGACCCGACCGGATACTTAACCCAAAACAAAAAAGAAGATGGGTCTTCTTCTTCGTTCTGTTTTTGCAACCGGATACAAACTTCGGCCGTTGATGAGAGGGAGAGGGGGATGAGGTCGCCTAGGAGATGGAGGAGAGGGGGAACATAAGTGGTGTCCACACTTTCTGATACACCCTCAGGTCAAAACGAGGTCCATACTTTCCCATACACCCCCAAGTCATCCAATTCCCACATCATGTTCAAGTTGAAACCGCCCACACAGAACCCATCCCAGAAACTATGGGTTTCTCGCCTACACATCCGAGGTGCTAGGACAGTGTGTCCCACTAATCAAGAACCCATGATCAGTCCCACCAATAAGGTCGCACATGGCCTCGCAACAAAATCTATGGTCCAAATTGCCATTGGTGGCCCACCTCGACCCCACAGTCTCCAAAAAATGGAATTACCCCATTCTTCTTCAATGCCGTCAGCCTCCCTCTTTGGTTGTTGTATGGTGGACTGCGCCTAGGAGATCGAGGATGAGACGAAATATGGGTTGAAGAAGAAGAGGGATAATATAAGATCTAAAATTTGAAATTTCAAAATTTTATACCTAAAATAGTTGAAAGTGTAAATCAGTCATGCCAATTATATATAGGGACCTCTCGTCGAAATATGTCCAATTGCATGGCCTTAGATGAAAAGTTGATGGACTGGAAGACCTCTAGAAGAACCTTTCGCTAATTTACTCAAAAATATTTTAATCGTGTAGATGACACGATGAAAATTGAAAGAAGAAGAATTGCTGCCTCAAGAAGGCTTTGATACCATGACTAAAATTAAAAGAGGATGACTGCTATCTACTATTAATAATATTTATATTAAGCGAGCGTTACAACTACTTACAAGGAATGTGGAAGAGGATTATTATAACTATATGCAATGCAGAGAGAGTGTTACACGTATATGGAAGTTGCAATCCTCAATTATCATCTTAAACTAAGTCAAGCACAGATGACGTGAGCCTCTTGATCTTAGATATAAACCGCTGGATTTATCACATATACCCCACGAAGAAAAAATATAATCAACTCTTCAATTCACAGCTAAAACCCCGATCAAACTGTGCATTGTAATAAATAATGACAAGCTACCATTGAGGGAAAAGTGACCCTTTAAACTAATAGAGTAGCGAAAAGTTTCCAAACCATCTAGCAGGTCATGTCAATTAAAATAGAAAATGTTACTTTTGTGGTTGTATGAGTACGTTGTTAGCCAACCTAGTCTCAATTGGTTAGGCATGGCCCACCAGTCTCAACTGGCCTACCGTGGTACAAATCATGACAGATAAACTTCAAGTTTCCTTAGAACTCTATCTATGTTGTGATAATGATCTTCTTATCTTAGAACTCTATCATTTTAGATTTCTACTGAAGGTTTGAACACTTGATAAAGATCACTTTGTATTTATCCCTAACTTCCAGAGACTCATCCATATCCTGTAAAGAGATGATATAAAAATGTAACTCAATACAAGATACAGTTAGTTTTGAATCTTAAATATTGTTTCATGGTATCAGATTTTAATTACGATCCTCTTCATCATTTCTGATTGGTGACATCTGTCTCCCTCGTCAAATACGTGTTTATGTAATTCGTAGTGTGTCGTTTGCTGCCAATTCTCTCTTTCTTGAAGAGACATATACTCTCTTTCTTAAAGAGACATACTCGGTGTGCTGTTCAGAGAACTCTGTTCTCTTTTACAACAGGTGTCATTTACACCATCATCAGCACCCATCTGGTGATATTGCTGTAGCTTCTCACCGTGTGGACGTGTGACACGTGTCTACATCAGCTCAGTCTTGCTTCTGTTAGCAAGGTGTCTATTACTGCAGTTGCCTCCTTCTGCAACACCTCTGCTGTGAACGGCTGATTGTCCCTGCTATTTCAATGGCAAGCTCTGGAAGTAGTTCTCATTCAGGTACCATCTCCATTTCCAACATTGCTAGTCTCATCTCAATTAAGCTGGACCGAGATAATTACCTCCTCTGGAAAAGTCAATTTTTACCAATTTTACGTACCAATAAACTACTCAAGTATGTTGATGGGTCAGCGCCATGTCCTCCTCAATTTCTGTATGGTGATGATAATAAACCCACTACAACTGTAAATCCTGCCTATGAGTTGTGGATTGAACAAGATTCCCTTGTTCTTCTGTGGATTAATGCCACCCTCACAACACAAGTTCTCCAACGTGTAGTTGGACTTCAATCGGCTCGTGAAGTGTGGCAAAGGCTGGAGAAACTTCATCTCATCCAATCCAGGTCTCGGGTCTTGCAGCTTAAACAACAATTTCAAAATCTAAAAAAGGGAGGCTTGTCTATCGCTGATTATCTAGACAAAATGAAAGGTATTGCTGATTCCCTTGAAGCTATTGCTCAACCAGTCACTGAGTATGACCTGTGTAACCAAATCCTCAATGGTCTTGGTCCTGAATATGACTCGATTCACACCTCTATTGCTAATCGAGAAACGCCGATTACATTTGAGGACCTATTTGGGCAGCTTCTCACCTTTGAACTACGAATAGAATTGCATAATTCTACACCTGCCACTGCATCATCTGCCACTGCATTCTACACGCCTATTTCCAGTGGACGATCTGGCTCTCGTGGGAGATCCAATAATCGTGGCAGAGGTCGAGCCCGTAATTTTAATTTTAGGGGCGGCTCGTTCAATCAGCATTCTTCTCAAAAGTCGAAGCAAGCTCCTCCAGCATGCCAGATTTGCAATCGCATAGGGCATACTGCCCTTGACTGTTTCAGTAGGTTGGATCTTTCCTTCCAAGGACGGCAACCACCAGAAAAACTTCAAGCCATGGCTGCTGCTAAACAAGGAGAAACAACCTGGTTTACGGACTCGGGTGCTAGTAATCATGTGACACCAGATATTAGTAACCTGAACATTCATTCAGAATATGCGGGTAATGACAATCTTCAAGTTGGAAATGGTAAGGGTTTGACAATCTCACACACTGGTTCCACTCAGTATTTATCTAATGGTAACATCGTTTCTCTCAATGATATCCTGCATGTGCCCACTATTTCTCAAAATTTGCTTTCAGTCTCTCAATTCACAAAAGATAATGATTGCTATTTTGTTTTCACCTCTTCTGGTTTTTATGTGAAGGACAACAAAATGGGGAAGATCCTCTTCCACGGTCGGACTAGTAATGGTCTCTATCCTCTTCATCTCCAATCTTGCATCAAGAATAGCCTGCCTACTTCTCCGTCTGCATTCAGTACTACTCGTCATTCTAGTAGTCTCTGGCATCGCCGCCTGGGTCATCCTTCATCACAGATATTTCAACACATTGCTCCATCACTCTCTATCCATGGAACTTCCAGGCTCGAATTTGTGTGCACTGCGTGTCAGATGGGGAAACGGTGCAGGTTACCCTTTCAAAAGTTACCTTACACAGACTAAGTATGTGTTAGACATACTTCACCGAACCAAGATGCATGATGCTAAACCTATTAAGTCACCGGTTCAGTCTGGATTAAAACTCTCTAGGTATGATGGTGATCCAATATCAAATGCTCAAGAATATCGTTCAGTGGTTGGTGCTCTTCAATACGTCACTCTGACAAGGCCAGATATTGCATTTGCAGTGAACCAGGTGTGTCAATTTATGCATGACCCACGTTCAACCCATTGGATGGCGGTAAAACGGATTCTACGTTTTCTTAAAGGGACAATCACACATGGACTATATTTTCGAAAAGGTTCTTTCACAATCACTGCTTACTCAGATGCAGATTGGGCCGGCGATCCCGATGATCGACGCTCTACTTGTGGTTATGCGGTTTTTATTGGCCCCAATCTTATCTCTTGGAATGCCAAAAAGCAACCAATCGTGTCAAGATCTAGCACGGAATCTGAGTATCGATCTCTGGCTCTTACTGCTGCTGAATTGTTTTGGGTTCGTATGCTCATGAAAGATTTAGGAATTTATATTAAGATTCCTCCTTCAATCTACTGTGATAATATTAGTGCGATTGCCCTGGCTTCTAATCCGGTTTTTCATGCTCGCACAAAACACATTGAGGTTGATTATCATTTCATAAGGGAGAAGGTCATCCGTGGCGATATTCAAGTGCGCTTTGTCAGTTCTATAGATCAGTTGGCTGACATATTTACGAAGGGTCTAAGCTCAGCAAGGTTTCAGTTATTAAAAGACAAGCTTCATGTCATTGATCGGCCCTTCAGCTTGCGGGGGGGTGTTAGCCAACCTAGTCTCAATTGGTTAGGCATGGCCCACCAGTCTCAACTGGCCTACCGTGGTACAAATCATGACAGATAAACTTCAAGTTTCCTTAGAA
Organism: Litsea cubeba; assembly: GCA_012931725.1. NCBI lineage: Eukaryota > Viridiplantae > Streptophyta > Magnoliopsida > Laurales > Lauraceae > Litsea > Litsea cubeba. The sequence goes on from CM022945.1 coordinate 41,539,927, forward strand.
CTCTATCTATGTTGTGATAATGATCTTCTTATCTTAGAACTCTATCATTTTAGATTTCTACTGAAGGTTTGAACACTTGATAAAGATCACTTTGTATTTATCCCTAACTTCCAGAGACTCATCCATATCCTGTAAAGAGATGATATAAAAATGTAACTCAATACAAGATACAGTTAGTTTTGAATCTTAAATATTGTTTCATACGTATCCTTTAAATTAGAAAAGTAGCTATTGATGCCCAAACATCTCAAACATTGGAAATTTTTTTTCTTTTTTTTATGTATAAATAATAAAGAGGCTTTGAAGATTATATGTCGCCATGACTTTGATTCATATGCAGCAGAGCAAAGAGCTTGGGACGTGGCCATCAAAATCACAAGTCACCTACCAATTAATAGTGCTCGATTTTTTTCTTTTTTTTAATATTTATTCCACTACGGTGACCCTTTAAAGTGGTAAAATTAATAAATTAATTAATCATATATCCATCAATAGTTGAAGCTCATAATTGTGGAAGAGGAAAGTTTTAAAAGAATGTTCTGTACTTTACAGTCACTCAGTTCCTTTATAAAGTATACTCTTTGTTGTTAGGAGCTCTAATTATCCAAATCAAAGGGATTATGCCAATCTAGAGTTATATTGGCTTTATCATAAACATATTTGTGATTATCTAACTCATAGGCTTATCCTTATATGAAGTGAAGACCCCTCTTTTCCCTATGAAATTCTGGCTTCTTTGGGAATAGTATAACTGCCCATATCATGTTCTGATTTTGTCTTTTTTTGTTGTCTTTATTTCTGTTTTTCAATTTTTGGTTTTGTTTTGCTCTTTCTATATAGCCTCTTGGATTTAGGGGCTTTAAGCCTATGTTTTTCTTTCCCCTTCTTTAATACAATTTTACCTATAAGAAAAAAAAAAAAAACTCATAGGCACATGTTCTAGCTCTATGAATAACCCACTAAAACATTGAGCTCATCGTCACTTTGACGCAAGCCTAAAACGGCGCAGGTCTACAACCATGACTCTTCTTTACCGTGCCCCCCTGATACTTATGGCCAAAAGTCAAGTCGAATATATCTTACGAATTTGAATAATTATTTACAAGGTGATCTCTAAATAGGGTGTTGGTGCTAATGGTTGTATGTCAAGGAGTATGGGTATAGAGTTAGTATGATACGGTATGGACCTGCAAGCGAAACTTGAAATGTTAACCATTATGAATATATAGTAAAAGAAATAATAATAAAAAAAAATGACCCAGTAAAAAATATTGTAAAGAATTATATGCCCTTCATATAAAAACCATAAAAAATAATGTAAAGAATTACACGCCCTTCATAGAAAAACCATTATTATATATGAAGCTAGTGCAATTTGATTTAAAAACTGAGGTTCAATTTAACAATCAATTTCTTGATTTTACTCTAAGTTTTGACTTTCTCTTCTCAAATAACAAATGTCCTATTCGATTTGAATTTCTTAATTCTTATAAACTAAGGGTGATCATGGATCACCCCGAGCCTGACCCAGGCCTAGCCTATTTTGAGCCAAGCTTAAGCCTTAGATTTTGGTATATGGGCCGTGCTTGGATTTAGTTGTAAAGAGCCTAAGCCTAGATTTAACCCAAAAAAGATACACAATTTAAGAAAAAAATAGATTTTTTTTATTAGCGGTCATTCGAACACATACCCTTTCACACACGAACATAAGAACTCAACTACAGTTGAAAATCTTCTTTCAAGAGATTACCGTGGCTGTCAGTCCTATTTATGAAGTTTTTAAATTTTCTTATAAATACAGAAATATACTTTTGCTACATACATAAACTAATATATTTTAATTTCTAATTAATTTTATTTTATTTTTATCTTTTATATTTTAAATTTAATGCCCTGCATGTTTTGCGAGACACTCGTGACATGCAAAATGTAAATTCTCGGACACTTTTCACCATAATTATTAGCAAGGTGGGCCAAACTCTCATTGGAATGACATTTTTTAAGGTGATTTTGAGCGGCTCTTGTTCCTTAATTGGGTCCCACCAACGAACTTATAAGGTTAGATTAGATTAACTGATACAGGTTTTTAAACCCATTGCTACAGATCCAATCTTGTGGGCCCCACATCTGGGAATCCAAAACACACAAAATCAGTTAGGTCTTGTGATGCAAAACTAAAAAGAATATTTTGAACAGTTGCATTGATAAGTCTAAGTCCGACCAAAGTGGAGCCCAATAGAGATGTAAACTAGTCCTGCCCTGCCTTCTCTTTCTGCTTGTCTAAGATGGTCCCTAAAAAACATAGCCCTTCTGTTTTGGCTGCTTGGTGCCTTTCTTTATGTAGTCTTAACCAGCCCTCCTTATTTGGCTTTCTTTTGGGAGCTTTCTCTCCTGTGACTCTTCTTCCTGCTTAATTCAAAGTTTACATTTAAGCAAAAAAATAAAATAAAATAAAAAAAACTAAAGAACCTCAAATTTATATATATTTTTATTGTATGGCCTGGGCTAGGGGTGTACATGAGTCGGGTTGGGTCGGATTTGGCTAAATACCTCATCCGACCCAAACTAGTATGGGTTAAACATTTATAACCCATAACCGAACCTATACTAGTTTGGGTTGGGTCGGGTCGGGTTACTCGGGTTGGGTCGGGTAGGGTCGGGTTTAAATGAGTTGTACTTGTAGTTCAAATCTCATCATAGGAGCTCAAATCACAAGATATTATGAGTCTTACTGACAAATATCCAACTTGAATGAACTATCTGATTCTAATATTGTACGGTAACTATGGTCCTTATATTTGTAAATGTGGGGCCCAAACTTATTTGTAACTGTGGTCCTTATATTTGTAATTGAGTAAGAAAACTGATTGGGTAAAGGCTCATGCTAGATGGGCAGCTCTAACCTATCTAACCTATGCTAGATGGGCTTTGGGTAAGGTGGATATCGTTTCCAAAGAGGCAAGAATTAAACATATTTTATTGGATAACTAGGGTTTGTATTATGTAGGGTTGGGTCGGGTACATATGGGTCGGATATGTACTACATATATATCCGACCCGTTTATAACATGGGTTACACATTTGGACCTGTACCCGACCCGTTGTGCTGTGGGTTGGGGTCGGTCTTTGTCGGGTTGGATTGGGTTGATGGGTTGGGTCGGATTGGATATGGGTTTTGTACACCCCTAGCCTGGGCCTTGTTGCTAGTTTATCATATTATAAAACACTTAAACTCGTATAACGTGGTATTCATCCATTCGTCTTGATACACGTACATCTCGGGTTTGGAGTTTCAACAGACTGGTGGTGAAATTGATACTTGAGCAGTTTCCTTACTCTTGTAGTGAAAATTGAAGCTGCATAGGGTGTTGATTTATGCACCCACCCTAGAAGGGTGGGTGTACGGCCTATTTTGAATTTGTACAGTACCCACTTTGCAATTTCAGTTTGAAGAAATAATAAAAAAAAGGTTAATTTCCAACATGGCACATCAATCACCAGTCATCAATCAACGTGATGTAATGATAATCCAAGCAGCTGTAATGTCAAGATTATTGTGACTCAAAACGTGAGAAAGAAAGGTATAATCTTTTTAATCATATATTATTTCTAATCATTCGATTTTGATAGGCCCATCAAATTGATGCACTTTATTTTTTATTTTTTAATTTTTTGAAAAATAAGAAAAATTAATTTTATATATTAATATTTTACAATCTATTTTTTAATATTCAAGAAATTTATCTTCTAGTTTTTATGAAAAGATTTTTTTTTGAAGGATGAATCAAATGATTAGTATATGTTGAATAAAAAAAAGTATGTCAACTTGATGGTGGGTCCCACTCCTCTTGGGCTGTAATTTGGCGTGGAAGTAGTAAAGAAAATTGTGACTTCATGTGGTTTAGATTTTAATCTAAGTCTCATTGACGGATTTAATTAGGCTAGGCATAAGATCCTATAAACACTATCTAAAGATAGAGATGTCAAATGGGTTTCGGTTCGGTTCAGGAAAATAGAAAACCGATGGGTTCGATTTGGTTGATGGTTTCCCCTCTAAAATTTTTGATCATTGGATTCAAAATTTGTCAATGCTATTCAGTGGTGCTCGTCACCACAAATCCGTAAAACCAAACCGCTCATCGATCGAAGTGCAAATGAGCATGATATGGCTGGTCAAAGTTTCTGTTGACTGTAGACCTGGCCCGCCTTGCGTCCGCAGTATAAGAGCCTACTTCACTCTCTGATTTTTCGCTGACGTCATAATGTCGTTGATGAGCCTTGAAATGGCTCGCGTCCCGAGACGGAAAAGGCCACAGCAGCACACATGCTTCGTCCTAAAAAAAAAACTGATGGAAATTGCGGATTTCGGGTGATAGCTGTCTATCTTGGTCTTCACGAAAATCCATAGGCAACTATCCGGTATAACTTAATAGAAGAGTTGCACACATTCAGGACACAGTATGTTGCAATATTTGATAGTGATGACCAGTGGACTCGTGTTTACAACTCACTGAACTTTTTTGCATTAGATAGAGGAGCAGTGGATTGTCAAAGTTCAGCAATGCGGCCATCCAACACTTCCATACGGCTAGGTTCTTGCCATTAAAAATATCAGCCTTAGCAAGATCATGCAATGCTAATTTGGAAGACATAATTACTATTGAATTTAAAAAGAGGTTCAGATACCACTGACCGTTAAAGGAGAAAAATCACCCTTTTTTCTGAACTAGTGCAATTTCTCTCTCATATTAAAATTCAAAAAATAAGGATTAAAAAAAAACATGACACATATCAAATTCTCTCTCACTGCATGTGGATGTAGGTTTCACTCTCCTTGTGTGTGGTCATTCCCCATTCCCCATTCAGGAGGTCAAACTCCTTGGACAGCGAGCCATACATTTCCGCCCGAACGTTGATTGATGGGCCCACCAGGATCATACAATGCACCCCAAATCCAGATTGGAAGATCCAACCGTTCAAAATTTGGTGGCGGCCCACCTTTATGGTGTTGATGAGGAACACTGGGTTTTGTCCCTTCTCAACCATCGTCTCTTGCATGTCATCAAATTAAACGGCTAGGGATCGTTCTTTAGAAATGTTGGGTGTGTGTTTGTGTAGGTTTAGTAGGGATACACAAGTCATAAAAAAAAACGAGAGTGAATATTTTCATAGTCTATCAGATCACAAGCTGCTTAAAATCTAAAATGTGATAAATGTAATAATAATTTTTCTTAATTTAAAAAAACTTTTTTTGGAACACTTTTTCATCATAATAGAAATTCTTAAGGCCTTTCTTGTGTAATTTCTCATTAGGCAGTAGAAACTTTTTTAGAAATAGAAGAAAATCTAATATCGCGAAGTAATGTAATTATTTTGATTTGAAAATGTTAGATATATAGTTAGCCCAATGCTAATTTGCTTGAAAATCGTGATTTTAAAAGTTGTATGAAACTTGAAAAAAAAAAGACAAATTGGATAATAGACTTCTTTACTTTTAGTTTTTTTTTTTACACGGTAGCTAGAGGGGATAAGATAAGAGTATGAATGGTTATCAGCTATGAAACTTGAACCTATTTGGAATTTAGAAGAAGGAATTATATTGAAAAAAGAATGATATAGGCATGTGTTCTTTGTCACCATCAATTACAGAGTTAATAGGTGACTAGCACAATAACCGGCTAAGCATGAGCATGACCTACATGGCTAGGGTCCCTAGTCTATCTAATTAATTTTAATATTTTTTATTATAACTAATCACATATAAGTATTGCATGGTGTGGTATAGTGGTTAGGTTTATTGGTTTAAAAGGTAAAAGGTTAACGGTTCAAATCTTATAGTTTATATATTTTTAGCTTTTTGTCAAGGCTCAATAAAAAAATTAAAATTAAAAAAAATATAGTCAAAATTGAGTCCAAAACCCTCTCAAAGTTTCGAAAGTCCTAACCTGGCCTTGATGAAGAAAGATCAAATGCATATTTATCAATGATAAAGTGCTCTTTATATATGATTTGCAACAATTGAGTGGAGAGTCGAAGATGACTATAGAGCCGTCTGAGTCTGTGTAAAAGTGACTTTTATCATAGATATTATTTTAGTAGTAAATTATGTATAATAAATTTAATTTTATTTAGTTATTTTGTTTAAATTGTTTTAAAAACTTTAACCTTAAAAAGATTTAGTTGGTTATGTACTTATGTGGCAGCTTGCAAGTGTGCTCTACGAATAGTTTGGACCCACCGACACTTAATGGTCACCACTCACCAATGAGATGCATTGCTCATTGTGCCCCTCTGAGTCTCGAGGTGCATGTGGCATGTGGCATGTGGCATGTGGCATGTGGCATGTGAACAGGTAACCAATGTCAGCGTTTGTGTTAACCATATCAAGGCTGGTGCACAACCCTCATTCAATGCTCCGTCCCATCTGGGTCCTTGGAACTTAGCTGCCCTCAGCTCTAAGTGTTTGTAGTGTACTAGATTTAAATGTGTCACCATCACACTTGTTTCTTTTACTGTCTTGGGTAGCTGGTACTTTAATAGGTTGTAGAGTGGGTTTATTTATTAAGTAGGGTGGGTGTATTTATAAGGGTGTTGATTTATGCACCCACCCTAGAAGGGTGGGTGTACGGCCTATTTTGAATTTGTACAGTACCCACTTTGCAATTTCAGTTTGAAGAAATAATAAAAAAAAGGGTAATTTCCAACATGGCACATCAATCACCATTCATCAATCAACGTGATGTAATGATAATCCAAGCAGCTGTAATGTCAAGATTATTGTGACTCAAAACGTGAAAAAGAAAGGTATAATCTTTTTAATCATATATTATTTCTAATCATTCGATTTTGATAGGCCCATCAAATTGATGCACTTTATTTTTTATTTTTTAATTTTTTGAAAAATAAGAAAAATTAATTTTATATATTAATATTTTACAATCTATTTTTTAATATTCAAGAAATTTATCTTCTAGTTTTTATGAAAAGATTTTTTTTTGAAGGATGAATCAAATGATTAGTACATGTTGAATAAAAAAAAGTATGTCAACTTGATGGTGGGTCCCACTCCTCTTGGGCTGTAATTTGGCGTGGAAGTAGTAAAGAAAATTGTGACTTCATGTGGTTTAAATTTTAATCTAAGTCTCATTGACGGATTTAATTAGGCTAGGCATAAGATCCTATAAACACTATCTAAAGATAGAGATGTCAAATGGGTTTCGGTTCGGTTTAGGAAAATAGAAAACCGATGGGTTCAATTTGGTTGATGGTTTCCCCTCTAAAATTTCTGATCATTGGATTCAAAATTTGTCAATGCTATTCAGTGGTGCTCGTCACCACAAATCCGTAAAACCAAACCGCTCATCGATCGAAGTGCAAATGAGCATGATATGGCTGGTCAAAGTTTCTGTTGACTGTAGACCTGGCCCGCCTTGCATCCGCAGTATAAGAGCCTACTTCACTCTCTGATTTTTCGCTGACGTCATAATATCGTTGATGAGCCTTGAAATGGCTCGCGTCCCGAGACGGAAGAGGCCACAGCAGCACACATGCTTCGTCCTAAAAAAAAAACTGATGGAAATTGCGGATTTCGGGTGATAGCTGTCTATCTTGGTCTTCACGAAAATCCATAGGCAACTATCCGGTATAACTTAATAGAAGAGTTGCACACATTCAGGACACAGTATGTTGCAATATTTGATAGTGATGACCAGTGGACTCGTGTTTACAACTCACTGAACTTTTTTGCATTAGATAGAGGAGCAGTGGACTGTCAAAGTTCAGCAATGCGGCCATCCAACACTTCCATACGGCTAGGTTCTTGCCATTAAAAATATCAGCCTTAGCAAGATCATGCAATGCTAATTTGGAAGACATAATTACTATTGAATTTAAAAAGAGGTTCAGATACCACTGACCGTTAAAGGAGAAAAATCACCCTTTTTTCTGAACTAGTGCAATTTCTCTCTCATATTAAAATTCAAAAAATAAGGATTAAAAAAAAACATGACACATATCAAATTCTCTCTCACTGCATGTGGATGTAGGTTTCACTCTCCTTGTGTGTGGTCATTCCCCATTCCCCATTCAGGAGGTCAAACTCCTTGGACAGCGAGCCATACATTTCCGCCCGAACGTTGATTGATGGGCCCACCAGGATCATACAATGCACCCCAAATCCAGATTGGAAGATCCAACCGTTCAAAATTTGGTGGCGGCCCACCTTTATGGTGTTGATGAGGAACACTGGGTTTTGTCCCTTCTCAACCATCGTCTCTTGCATGTCATCAAATTAAACGGCTAGGGATCGTTCTTTAGAAATGTTGGGTGTGTGTTTGTGTAGGTTTAGTAGGGATACACAAGTCATAAAAAAAAACGAGAGTGAATATTTTCATAGTCTATCAGATCACAAGCTGCTTAAAATCTAAAATGTGATAAATGTAATAATAATTTTTCTTAATTTAAAAAAACTTTTTTTGGAACAATTTTTCATCATAATAGAAATTCTTAAGGCCTTTCTTGTGTAATTTCTCATTAGGCAGTAGAAACTTTTTTAGAAATAGAAGAAAATCTAATATCGCGAAGTAATGTAATTATTTTGATTTGAAAATGTTAGATATATTAGTTAGCCCAATGCTAATTTGCTTGAAAATCGTGATTTTAAAAGTTGCATGAAACTTGAAAAAAAAAAGACAAATTGGATAATAGACTTCTTTACTTTTAGTTTTTTTTTTACACGGTAGCTAGAGGGGATAAGATAGGAGTATGAATGGTTATCAGCTATGAAACTTGAACCTATTTGAAATTTAGAAGAAGGAATTATATTGAAAAAAGAATGACATAGGCATGTGTTCTTTGTCACCATCAATTACAGAGTTAATAGGTGACTAGCACAATAACCGGCTAAGCATGAGCATGACCTACATGGCTAGGGTCCCTAGTCTATCTAATTAATTTTAATATTTTTTATTATAAATAATCACATATAAGTATTGCATGGTGTGGTATAGTGGTTAGGTTTATTGGTTTAAAAGGTAAAAGGTTAACGGTTCAAATCTTATAGTTTATATATTTTTAGCTTTTTGTCAAGGCTCAATAAAAAAATTAAAATTAAAAAAAATATAGTCAAAATTGAGTCCAAAACCCTCTCAAAGTTTCAAAAGTCCTAACCTGGCCTTGATGAAGAAAGATCAAATGCAATTTATCAATGATAAAGTGCTCTTTATATATGATTTGCAACAATTGAGTGGAGAGTCGAAGATGACTATAGAGCCGTCTGAGTCTGTGTAAAAGTGACTTTTATCATAGATATTATTTTAGTAGTAAATTATGTATAATAAATTTAATTTTATTTAATTATTTTGTTTAAATTGTTTTAAAAACTTTAACCTTAAAAAGATTTAGTTGGTTATGTACTTATGTGGCAGCTTGCAAGTGTGCTCTACGAATAGTTTGGACCCACCGACACTTAATGGTCACCACTCACCAATGAGATGCATTGCTCATTGTGCCCCTCTGAGTCTCGAGGTGCATGTGGCATGTGGCATGTGGCATGTGAAAAGGTAACCAATGTCAGCGTTTGTGTCAACCATATCATGGCTGGTGCCACAACCCTCATTCAATGCTCCGTCCCATCTGGGTCCTTGGAACTTAGCTGCCCTCAGCTCTAAGTGTTTGTAGTGTACTAGATTTAAATGTGTCACCATCACACTTGTTTCTTTTACTGTCTTGGGTAGCTGGTACTTTAATAGGTTGTAGAATGGGTTTATTTACTGAGTAGGGTGGGTGTATTTATAATGACCCATTTATAATGACCCGCTGCAAATCATCAGTTCTCTTTAATGAGAGTCTCTCTCTTTGTATGATCAATTGATGAGACACTTCCTGATACAAAAGTGCCATTTATTAGATGGCAGTGCACGTCCATTCCAACCACTTCCTTTGAGATACAAAAGTGCCATTTATTAGATGGCAGTGCATGTCCATTCCAACCATTTCCTTTGAGATACAAAAGTGCCATTTATTAGATGGCAGTGCATGTCCATTCCAACCATTTCCTTTGACTGGAAGTGCCATGTGATATGCCAATGGAGCTATCCCTGCCATGTTAAGATCAGGACTGTTCAACTTCTTGTAGATTTTTATCAATGATTTCACCGGAAAAGGTTTTTTTTTTCTTTTTCCCATGTGAACCTTATAAATATAGGGGAGAGGCGCCAAAACGGAAATGAGAATCGACCAGTCTTTTTCCATCCCTGGAGTGATTCCAAGCAAGAGCAGGAAGCCATGCCATGTGATGTCAATCTTCCAAACAAGATTCCATGTATGTTTAGTTTCCTCTCTGAAAGTAAGTATTTAATTTATTAGCTAAACACAGAGGAACAAAAGGCAAATAAGTTGTTTCACGAGAGTTTCTACTATTTGAGACTATGTTTAAATTAAATTGTCATGCATTTGTTGCACTTGATTTAGAGTAACACACATTTTTTTTTGTTTTTTATTTATTTATTTTTTTTGGAATGGTAGAGTAACACAAAATATACGTATTATATTAATTTGGGTTTCTTGCATTGCACTCAATGATTCACTTACACAAATACAATTTATGCATGTATGAATTGAGTTACTATACTTGAGACCTATTCTTTGTGCCCATCTGTTGCCATCTCACCTCTTGATGATTCAATTACGTTCATGATGGATGAATGTTTATGAATCTAAAAGGCATGCCTAGAATTAGCCTATTCATCATCTTCTAACCTTTATCACATCAATTTGTGTGATCATGATGAATGCATCAGTTTAATTTTGATTGATTTTAGTTTAAAGTGATTTTAGTTTATATCAGTCTATCAAATGGGTTCAAATCTTACTGCAAATCTACAATCAACATTGATGCCTTACTACCAGTGGATTGAGTGCCCCTGAATTACAAACGCAAAATTTATGAAGCTAATTAGGTTTAAATTCACTAGAGCATCATGGAAATCAGGTTTAGTCAAGTTGGATTGGGTCAAGTGGGCTGCGCATATTTAATAATTTACAAAAGCTTTAACTCACATCAACGTGTAAATTTGACATATAAGTGTAAGATAAAATCTCTAATTCGCTCGGTCATTTAAGGTCTTATAAATATAAATATTTAATTGAAACACTCTAACTGCTCTATTTTATGTGAAAATAAATTTTTAAACAATTTATCTAATTTATTGGATCTATTGGTTAAAACGGATCAAAGGTCCAAGCACAAATAAGCTTTAGCATGATGCATGTGGTAGCAATTATGTCCTGATGAACTTTCCTCTTCTATCGTCAAATTGCCATTGGCCTTCTACCCAAAAAAATGAAAGTGAATAACCAATTGCGGACAGATTCTTTATATTGCCTGTCCCACTACAAGATTCCTTTTACAAATTCGAGCAGGCCTTTCTTTATTAAAGTTCTATTGAATTTATGACCCAAGACCCTTCATTCATGGGAGCATCGATGGACAGTAGCCAGAACTTCAATGAGCACTTGCATATATAGTTATCATACTTAAATTTCTGGCCAAACAACTTTATCATATTATCTCTCCAAACTGGAGTTTGAACTAAATTACACTAGATGAAATCTCCCAAGTGGTTAAAAGAAGGAAGATATTGCTCATATTTTAAATTCAACATCTTCCGTATGAGCAGTTACACTAAAAATTATATGCAAAAGTTTTTATAAAATCCTTTTGTCTTCCCTAGTAACAGTAATTAAACCAAAAGTCCTCCACAGAATTTTTTTTCTTCTGAAAATGCGATATATACACTGCTCTTGATCTAGCTATAGAATATGATTATTATACACTATACTTATAGCTTGTTTTAGTAAATCTGGGCCATTTGTTTTGATAATGTAGACCATGAGATGGAATGACACCAAATAGGTGGCCCATTCCTTCAAAGGTCACACCTATCTTTCAATCAAGGGCTTTGATCATACAACCACCTCTAAGCCAATGAGTCCCATCTCCTCCTCTCAAATTTAAAAAAGTCCTTCCCCTAGTATATAATGCGATCATTACACTATAAAAAGAAGACAAAAACCCTTTATTCATGCAATATCACAATTTTAAATCAAGACTCGGGCTTGTTTGACATTTTTGTGGAGATGTTACATTCTGAGAAAAAACTTGGTGCCATTTTGTAAATGGTACAATCCCTGTTGAGGTGGTCCATCTGATTGCCATCTTGTAAATGCCCCCAAGTCAAAAGTTTAGATCAAGCATGTTGAGTCCAACTTTTGATCATGGAATACGGGCATTACATGGCGTTGAGTCGACTCGGGCCTACATCTGAACTAATTAATTAGGTAAGAATGTCAACCTAAAGTATATGTCAACAACAATTATAACCTAAAACATGGACCAGTTTGTTTTCCAGAATTGATACCCACCTGCTTTTACAAATGCTCAAATATGATGCAATATTTTTGTTAACCGAAACTTGGATAGCTGGAAACATCTCATGGCTGATTTTATGGATTCTTCCTATTCAAAGTGGGAAGGGTTGTAAATGGGTCTCCGACTCTCAAATTACCCGAAAGTTTCGACCCGTTAAAAACCGGGTTTAAGTCTTTATTTAGGTCCCAATAAGTAAATGGGTTCGGGTCCACCTTGTTTCGGACCCGTGGACCCGAGACCCGACATATTACCTCAATTTTTAAAAATCTCTCCTAAAAATCTTATTGTTTTAATATCATTCTCTACCTAGACCCGGACTCAGATTCAAACCCGTCCCATATATAGTTTTGGTTCCGGTTTCGAAACGGTTCCAGGTCCGGATCCGATTTCACCTTCCCCTTAACGATTCCGATTCCGGATCCACAATGGATCCGAATCGGAATCGACCCGTTTACAACACTAGAAATTCAAATCATAAATAGCTTTAAACAAGAAAGCTCTAAATCTTTCAGTTGGAATCATGTCAAGTTGAGGTGCAAAACCAGCCTGGTCGATCCTTGGTCAAGCATCATAATTGGATGGGCCCCATTGGTCCTAAGATTTGACCCATCAATGATTTATTTATCACTAAAATGGTTGGATGTAAATTGCTATACTATAGTAAAGGGCAATCAACTCAGGTAATGTCCCATATACGGAGTCATAACAACCACATCGATATCAAACGTCATGCACCATGAAAACCACACCATATGACTTTCGGAAAGTAAACTAAAAAGCTCTCACCATTTTTTAAAGTAGCAATGCTTTGTGAAAGGGGCCTTCAATCCAAAGGATTGATAGCCTTATAGGCACAAGATACAGAGTGGTACATATGCAATATGTGTCCAATGAAAAGCTATGGATGGAAATCTTCAAAAGAGAAGAGGAAGAGAGTATAATAAATAAGAATAGAGGTCCCACTTTCCAGTATGAGTCCCATCTTGTGTGGTGCATTAGTGTGACTACATTATTTTATGGTGGTGAATTGTTTGGAATGTCTCGCGACTGACAAAAGTAATTAATGAGATTATAAATGAATAAGTGCAATCACTCCAAAGGAAAAACTATTCCATGTTGGCATCTAATCGGACAAAACAGAAAGAAATTTTGGTTTGTCTGCAAGAGAAGCCATATATAAATAACACTAGATCTATATTTGGATTTGGATTTTTATGTTTTGGTAAGTTTTAGTTAAGGAGTTGAACTAGTTTATTAAAAATTAGCAAACGAGGTATACAAATAAATTTAAGTCAGTAGCTACTAGCCTTTGGACCACTAACCATGTATATTATATATAAAAAAAAGGGGTAAATCAATGCATCTGATCTGAAAATTAGCAAATGAGGTATACAAAGAAATTTGAATTAGTAGTCCGTGGACCACTAACCATATTATAAAAAAAAAAGAAACCCTAAATCAATGCAACTGATCTGTGAATTAGGAAATGAGGTATATAAATAAATTTGAGTCAGTGGTCCGTGGACCACTGACCATATTAAAAATAAAAAGAAATGGCCTATTCATGCATCTGATCTGAACGAAGTGCCCACTGCCAACTCCCAAAAAAAAGAAAAAAAGATCAAAAATAAAAAAAAAGGTTTAAAGTCAATAAGATAAAATAAAATAAAAATTTCAGACATGTATTTCTAATCTGGATTTATGTTACCATTCTCTCCAACTCTTCCTGCCTAAGTACGCATAGTATACAATGTTATTGTGTATATACAGTAGATACACAATCTCCATAAAATCTGAAATCTATGTACATCATTTCTAACCAGCCAATTTGTCGTCCCTGATATAGATAGAACAAATTATTTTCTAACCGGGAAGTGGAAATTGAAACCAATTTCATATTTCAAAAACTTTCCATTTTCTTCGATTAGATGGCCCACCAAAACTAACATCGTCCTGCTTGGTCTTATGGAATATGTCAGGGTCATTACTCATCATATTGTCAGTTAGCTAGATCAGTTGTCTCCACTTGCCCCTCCAACATATTGTCAGTTTCCTTATTCGATGCATTAAATAGCCCTATTCACACTCTGGCACTAGTAGGGTTTTTGTCTTCGTGAAAATGAGGATTTCTAATGTTGCTACTTATTAAGGAAAGGAGTTAGGTAGTTTGCCTTACTTGTAGTTTACCCTCATTAATTATGAGATAGGGTCCCAAATGCAACACAGTCCTGATCCCTGGCGTGACCTCAATTATACACTCTAATTTCTTGTCCTAGAGCGGGCCCATCTCTAACCTACGTTTTCTTCTATATAAAGGGATGTTTGAGATCAACATACACACAAACTTGAGTGAGCAATGGATATCAAGACTCTCGTCCTCGTGATTCTGATCGCACTTGCACTTATGCTTATGCCGTCCTGTGGACTTCCCCCAACTCGCCAATGCTGCAATAGGGTGATCAAAGTTTGTTGCCCCCCTTTTGAGGGGAATGCAACTTATGTTGGTGGCCCATGAGGCTCCTACTCTCTCCTCTCCCTCGCTGTCGGATGTGCTTTTTTCTGTTTCTCCCTCGCCCTCCATGTGTGGTTTTCTGTTTTTTTTTTTCCTTAGTGTTCGTAGGTAGTTGTTTGGTTTTCTGTTTTTTTTTTTTAATTTTTTTC
This sequence comes from Litsea cubeba, assembly GCA_012931725.1. NCBI lineage: Eukaryota > Viridiplantae > Streptophyta > Magnoliopsida > Laurales > Lauraceae > Litsea > Litsea cubeba. The sequence continues at coordinate 41,555,018 of CM022945.1, forward strand.
TTTCTGTGTTTTAATATAGTTGTATGTTTCTTTGTACTTTGATCTTTATGGAGAGGAGTTAATAAAATCTATTTTATGTTCCGTGGGAGTGTTTTTCTTTTGCTATAATGTTCATGGAATGATTTTAAGATTTTTCTGCTGATGCTAAATCCACCACTATTTTATTTTTCTGTTTTGATTAAGTGGTCGTTTTGGGCTTTTGTAAAATGGAAGTTATATCGAGGCGGGTACTGCGTGTCTGCAGCAAGGTCAAGCAAGCTGGTGAAATGGTACAAGATGCTCCATGCAGAGATCTTCCCTCTGTATCAGGTAAATTTTTTTTTTTTCTGGCACTTCTGATTTATTGATAGCTCATGCATGTGTGATGTTTCTTTTGGGATATGGAGAATGATTGGGCATTGGATATTTTTTTAATGATATTTTATTCTGAAAGATGTTACTCTTCTTTTTTTTTTTTTTTTTTTTAAGATATGGGGCATTGGATATTAACGGTATTTGAGTTTCTTTCTTTCTTTTTATTCTGAGAGATATTTTATTCTGAAAGAAGCTTTGCTTGACTTGCTTAACATGGAGGTATATCATCATTGCTAGAGTTCATGGTCCTGTAAATCTTCATGTTCATCTAGAGTTTATACATTGGACTACTTTTACATATTCATTTCCTTTGTGTGAGGGAGTTGCGTCAAAACCACCTGCTTTGCTTCTCTCTTTTTCTTGGTGAATATTCTTTGTTAACATGTATGTGCAGTGGTTTTCTTTTTTTTTGGGCTTTTTTTTTTTTATTTGTTGGGATGGTTTGAATGGTTGGAATTAGTGTAAAATGGAAATATGTTTTTGAATTTCTCAGTTAAGTTAAAATCATTTGTTAGTGTCAACTAGAATAAAAATGTACAAATGATTTCTTAGTTAAAGTTGTTAAGTCAGAATCATTTGCTATGAATTGTTTTACTGTTTAATAAATGTTTTATAGTTAAAATTTCTCAAGTGAGAACCACTTGGAGTGGAGTGTTTTACTATTTTATTTTAGTGAGGGTCAATTCATTTAATGCTATGATTCCTTGAATGTTCCAATTTCTTTTTCCTAAGATTTCATAAGTTTGTTTCTAAACGTTGTAATTAAATGCTATGATTCCTTAGGTGTTCAAACCTCTCCTATGATTCTTACCCAACCCCCGCCCCCCCACCACCCCCACCCTTTTTTTTTTTTTGCTAATAACTCAAAGATCTTGAATAACTTATAAGAAAAGAAAATTATAACTCAAGAGCTCTGGATTTCACAAGTCATGAGTAAGCAAAATGCCATTTGGATGTATGGATGCAACAACAATATGGTAATTAAAAGGTCATGATATGAGATGGAAACTGTGTTTGAACCCGACCAAGATTTTCTTAGGGTTCATGGGAGAGCCAGACTTAGAAATAAATTTGGATCGGGTCACGTCCAAGTTTGGACCCATTTATGATGTTTGGGTCACGTCCAAGTCCTTGACCCTTTCAATTAAATGCATCTAACTTGTTTAGTTTGTACAAATATTTAGGATGGTTTGTTTTGATGAAGTTATGAGCACTTGTGGGATTTAGAAAGTCACGTGGTTCCTTTTAAGAATGGAAATGTTGTATTTGTGAATGGGAAGGTTGCAAAGGTCGGGTCCATGCCCTAGGCACTTTTAATTGAATGCTGCTAGCTCGTGTAGTTGGTAGAATTCCTTGTGAGGATTTACTTTGATGGAGTTATGAGGACTTAGTGAGTAACAAGGTCATAACCCAAGTGTGGGAAACACGTCTAAGCAGTGTCGGAATAACCCAACCTACTCAAAAAGTCACATAGGTTTTGTGGTTTATCATGACTAATATAATGTATATAGTCATAAAGTTAAAGATTTGCTGCTTATGTTGCCAGACAACTCATTTATTCATTCATCTTTTTACTAGAAGAGTGAGTGGTACACAAAGTGTGATCAACTTACCTATTTAGGGTTCTTATACTGGACAGCTGTGTGAGATGTGACACCCTTACCACAAAGAGTGTGTATAGACAACTTCATCTACTTTGGGTCTTTGCCAGAATTAATTACACAGAACAAAGACCAAAACAGAGCCTGGTCTGGTTGTGGATTCAGAACCAGGCTACTGCATGCAATTGGTTATGGAAAGAAACCTATTTGCTATTGGTCCCACATGACCACATATAGGTCCCACTTGATTCTAAGGTTACAAATAAATGTCTGTTGTTTTAAATTTGTTACCGCCAAGTCGGTCTGTGCAAATATATCTATCATGCAATTACAGTGGCCCTTTCAATTCATAACAAAAAGAGTTGGTGCGATATTTTATGAAAAAGTCTCCACAGCCCAGGAATCCAGGGTGGGGACCGTGTCAAAGTCCGAGCACAATTCCTGTGCTGTATAGCACGTCTCATATTTTATTGATTCAAACATCTTTCGGGAGAGATTCCGAAAATTACAGTCATTGCTTTTGAGTCCTCCTTATTTCAGTGTTTTCCATATTAATATCATTCGCCCGTGTTGTATAGTCGTATGCCCAACCCTGTGTTGTTTGAGGACACAGAAATCTTTTCCTCTCGTTTTCTTCGAGGACATCCGAGGAATCACATTCATTTGGGTTTTTATAGCCCCACAATAATATGCATGGCATTGTAAGAATCTTTATTTTGAAATGAAGCGTTTCAGGGTTTTAGAAAGAATCTTTATTTTGAAATAAAGCATTCCATAAACGTACGAACGAAAGACATTGAAGCTTCACCTACTCACCTATGTATCACATTCATTCATATGATATGGCCCACTCAAGTGCACCCAGCCCCCAAACCAGATTTTATGTAGGGTATTTATATATCATGCAATAGTTCTTTGGGCCCACCTGAAGTGCATGCCGATCAAGGGGAAAGGATATTCAGAAGCTTTTATGATGGACTATGCTTAAATGATTGCCCCAGGGCCCAGTAACAGAGCCTCTCAACATAATTAAAAGTATAAAAACAGGAGAGTTACTTTTCAGATGTCGAATAAAAGATCTATTTAGGCTCGTAAAAACGTGATAATGAATAATGCCTGATATCGTGCTAATTACGCTTTTAATCAAATGATCAATCTTACGATATAAAATTTGGGGACACTCCATTATGTTTATTTTAAGAATCCAAAATTTTCAATAGATGGGATCATTGTCGAGTTCTACTCCTTTAATTCATTGTTTCTCTAAGTTAAAACATTGAAGGACTCAGTCTCTGAAATAATATCCATTTCTTTGGTAAAAGACTAGGCATCATATCCATATAGCAGAGAACACAGAGACCGGAGAACCACTATTTTCTTTTCTTGATGGGGGCAAGCGATTTATGTTTTGCAGGTTTTTCTTTTTCTTTTTCTTTTTTTTTTTAATATTGGAAGAAGAAACCTAAATATGAAGGTATTTTAACATATTTGAGCTATAATTTCCCTGAACTTATCCCAAGGAAGTTAGTAATGAAAATAATAGGTTCCTTATAATGAAATCAAATTCTTTTTCTTCTTATTTAATACTTAGAGTTGTATTCCACTTCAACTAAAATAGAATCCATGTCAAATTGATCACAACAATTAATCGATTGATCACAATGCATACTGTTGGCATGGATGCTTGAGAGGAAACCATTGAAGGTCATTGAGCAAGTGATCACTAGGTAGACTGCGAAGGTGTTGATGATGTGATAATGCAAAAAAAAATTGACTCAAATAGAGTCAACACGAAGACTCGAAAGAGTCATGTTTTTTTAAATAATTTTAAAAATATTTAAAAATGAATCCATCACTTATTAAACTATAAATATACACTTATTCACATGCATTTATGATGATCAACTCAAATTAACAAGTTTTTATATATATATATATAATAAGGACGGTCCTTATAGGACCGGTTCCCATATATATATATATATGGGAAAAAAAAAACATTACACATCAAATAATTTGTTATACAAATATCAAATATATATAAAAGACCAAATATAAGTCTCAAATTACACTCCAATCAACATCTTTAAACTTCTGACCTCAAACCTCATATATAATTACTTAAAAATAAATTTAATTTTTTAAAAATTAATTCTAGTTATCATATGGTTGAGAATGCAAACTTATTGAAATAAGATGACTTGTCCGGGTCTCCCTTGTGTTTGACTTGGTTCTTCATCAAAATGAGATGACTCGGGAGAGTGAGAATTCAAGTCGGAGAGTTTTCCAACCATTCTCCAATGTAGGACCATTCCTTTGTTCCATTACCGAAATTAGAAGAAATGAAACGTTAGATTTTTAGACTAACAAATCAATCTGTTGGGAGGTGAGCTTTAAGGTAGTGTTTGGTTCGCTGGAATGAATGTAGGCGGGAATGAAATGGAGATAGGAATGAGTCTGGAATGGAATGAGGAAGGAATAATCATTTTCATTCCAGCATTTGGTACGGTGAGGAATCAACCCAGTAATAAAATTTTGATTCCTGTTCCGGCGTTTGGTACTCTGGAATGAGTCCCGGAATGAAATAAAATTTACATAAGACTGACCAAAATACCCTTGTTAGATTTTTATCTTTGGCTCAGTCAAAGTTGCAGTACTACACCCAAGTTATGTCATTTTGTTCTTAATTATAATAATGTATAGATTATATTATTATTATATAGGTGACGCCCACACAAGTTATTCTCTTTGATAATCATAATATTATAATAATAATAATAATGTATAGATTATATTATTATTATATAGGTAGGGGCCTACACAAGTTCTTCTCTTTGATAATCTTAATATAATAATAATAATAATAATGTATAGATTATATTATTATTATATAGGTGGGGCCCACACAAGTTCTTCTCTTTTATAATCTTATTATTATTATATAAGTGGAGCCCAAGTTCTTCTCTTTTTGAAGGATAATAATAATATATAGATTATATTATTATTATATAAGTGGGGCCCACCAAAGTTATGTCATTTTGTTCTTAATAATAATAATAATGTATAGATTATATTATTTATTATATAGGTGGGCCCACACAAGTTCTTCTATTTGATAATCTTAATATAATAATAATAATGTATAGATTATATTATTATTATATAGGTGGGGCCCACACAATAGTGGTAGATGTGAAATAGGGATATTTTAGGTGCCAATGAAAAGTTAGAAATGATTGGAATGACCATTCCTTCCCTTCTCCCAATGGAATGATGATTCCCTCACTTAATGGAATGATGATTGCGAAGGTAATAGTCATTCTGTAACTTTTTGTGAACCAAACGCGATAACAACCATGCATCCACACACGAGCAGAATTAGTGGGTCAAGGGTGGCCATGGCTCCCACAGAAAGTTTAGATAACACCCTTATGTTAAGGAAACTCTATATGCTTTTTTTAAGATTGCCTTATGTGCAATATGCACTATTTACACGGTTTTCTTAACTATGATGTGTATATCTATATTACTAAATGGATGTATACAATTCATGAGACTTCCTGGAGGAAATAGAAACTGCTTGATTAGAATTTGAATTATCCTAAAAACTCTCAATGATATCCCTATTACCATTAATAATTATCCTAAAATCTCTCAATGAGATCCCTATTACCAACCATAATTATCCTAAAATCTCTCCACAATTAGGGTCCCACTTAAAAATATTTGGTCAATTTTTTAGGTCTACGATCATTTGATCCTTTGATCTTTTTAAATCAATTCATGGGTCCCATCCCGCATAATATGGTTTTATGGATGGTTAGAATAGAGATGGTGGACCCCATTCATCTGGGGGGTTCCACTTAAATAAGTTATGTTTGGTCAATTTGTGAGGTCTATGATCATTTGATCCTTTGATCTTTATCAAGCAATTCATGGGTCCATCCCGCATCATATTGTTTCATGGATGGTTAGAATATAGATGGTGGACCCCATTCATCTTGAGGGTCCCACTTAAATAGGTTAGGTTTGGTTAATTTGAGAGGTCTATGATCATTTGGTCATTTGATCTTTATCAATCAATTCGTAAGTCCCGACCCGCATCATTTGATTTTATGGACGGTTAGAATAATGATGGTGGGCCCCATTCATCTGGGTCCCACTTAAAAATATTTGGTCAATTTGTTAGGTGTACGATCATTTGATCCTTTGATATTTTAAAATCAATTCATGGGTCCCATCCCGCATAATATGGTTTTTTGGACGGTTAGAATAGAGATGGTGGACCCCATTCATCTGGGGGGTTCCACTTAAATATGTTATGTTTGGTCAATTTGTGAGGTCTATGATTATTTGATCATTTGATTTTTATCAAGCAATTCATGGGTCCATCCCGCATCATATTGTTTCATGGATGGTTAGAATATAGATGGTGGACCAATTCATCTTGGGGGTCCCACTTAAATTGGCTAGGTTTGGTCAATTTGAGAGGTCTATGATCATTTGATCTTTATCAATCAATTAATGGGTCCCAGCCCGCATCATATGATTTTATGAATGGTTAGAATAGAGATGATGGACCCCATTCATCTTGGTCCCACTTAAATATATATATTAGGTCAATTTGTTAGGTTTATGATCATTTGATCTTTCTTAATCAATTCATTCCTCACCTAAAGAATAAAACATTTGGAAAAAAACATAAAGATCAAATTAGCAACAAAAAAAAGACTCACAAGTTTACTAATTAATAAATTTATTAAAAATAATTCATATCAGTCTGTGCATTTGGTGGTTTCGTGGTTATCCACGGGGTTTTGCTAGTAATTTCTATTATGTTGGAGCACAAAATAGCCAATGGAGTTTGCAAACTAATCCATCATAGAAATTTAGTGAGAAAAGAGGCAAACAGTCCATTTGTGACTTAGCAGGAAAAAAAGATATTTTTAGTAGCAACAAAACCGTTTTCTAGCGAAGGTTTTATTCCATTGCAAAAAGACCATTTTTTGCCGTGGTTATTTTAAACTGCAGCTAAAAGTGTTGTTTTACCCTCCAACACAATCATATATATATATATATATATATTTATATATATATTTTGTGTCGAAAAATGTTGTGTCGCAAACAAGTACTTTTTATCAAAGGAAAAAACCCGCCGCTAAAGGAGATTTTTTCTGCCAAAGTAATTTTTTTTATAGCCAATTGACACACTATAAACTTTCAAATTCTAGTCTAATATTCGAATTGATCAATTGACTCTTTAGTATCTGACATCGTCATCAAACGACCAAACATGTATAACTAGGAGATTTTTTATTTATTTATGTCGGAGCTGAGGTGCTATGTTTGTGGGAAAACTCAAGAAATATATGCACCTTCCATGTAATATATATGGCTCACAAGTTTATTATTGAAATATTTAAAATCCATCTTTTAAAATCCATTTGTTCAAGAAAAACACTCAAAGAAATCATGCTTCGAAGTTTACTTGGTTGTCAATTTATGATTGAAATTTAGTGGTATTTTTTTTAACATAGCATTATTTTTATATTATGGAAAAAGGACTCTTTTATTCTGTCCCCAGCCTAGAAATTGTAGGCCTGTCCACAGTGATGAGGACTTTTACTTGACCTAGGCCCAGTCCGCGTGTGCGAGGGTAGGATCAGGGTTAAGAAGTTGTAGGCCTAGCCAAAGCGCCCAGAGCTTTTACTCGACCTAGGCCCAGCTTTCATATGTGTGGGTAGGCTGAGGGCTTACATTGGCCAGGGACGGGCTAGCCTTTTAACAGCCCTACTCACATAAAAGTAACACTTACGTTCTTTGAAATAAAAAAGCATGTCTGAATGTAACCGGAAAACTTATGTGTAATCTTAGATTTGAAAAGTAATTTAACTTTTTTTTTTTTGAAAGTTTGCACCAAATTTAGAATAAATCTCTTCAATGAGAAAGAAAAATCCTATCATTGCACGAACATGTAATAGATCTTAGCCGTTATCTTTTATCTTCATCCATAACAACTTGAGAGCCATTTTATGTGCAAAATAAAAAATCTTAATACCCTCAAATTCTTCTTAGTTTTTCATTCATCCAATCACTTACCAAAAAAAAAGATGTGCCAATCTTTAGTTTCTCTTCAGTCTGGTCCCTCCCCAGTCCCCACCCTCACCATTGCGTCTTCTTTTCCCTGTCCAATTTGCCAAAAATGACTTATTTCCAACTTAAGGGGACAGCTGGGTTTTACCCAAAACTAAGATGAGTATAATGTCCATCTGACATGAAGCTGGGAGAAGAAGGGAAGAAGCGATAAGAGTGCCATTTGTTCTCTACCCATATTAAAGAAAGAAAAAAACTAAAATTAGAGAAAATAAGTTAAGAGTAAATCATTTCAACTAGCTCTATATAAAAAACCTAAAACCACGTACTCTCTCCCTGTCCAGTTCTCCTCACTCTTGCACTCATTCCACATAAGCACTCACTGTTTGTTCTCATGGCAGATGCAGAACAAAGTAAGCAAACCCGTTTCATTTCATTAAAATCCAAATTGAACCATGACCATAATCAAACCCATATTCAAGTAGCTAGGGATCAATGCGGAACTTGTTTTGAGGCAAACCCATTGAAAATATGTAAGTACTGAATCACATGCGAAGGTGGATTTTTATACATAAAAGAAAAATGGACCATTTAAAATTTGAACATGCTGCAAGCACGTCTCATATTTTATTGATTCAAACATCTCTAGGGAGAGATTCCAAAAATTACAGTCATTGCTTTTTAGTCCTCCTTATTTCAGTGTTTTCCATATTAATATCATTCGCCCGTGTTGTATAGTCGTATGCCCCACCCTGTGTTGTTTGAGGACACAGAAATCTTTTCCTCTCGTTTTCTTCGAGGACATCCGAGGAATCACATTCATTTGGATTTTTATAGCCCCACAATAATATGCATGGCATTGTAAGAATCTTTATTTTGAAATGAAGCGTTTCAGGGTTTTAGAAAGAATCTTTATTTTGAAATAAAGCATTCCATAAACGTACGATCGAAAGACATTGAAGCTTCACCTACTCACCTATGTATCACATTCATTCATATGATATGGCCCACTCAAGTGCACCCAGCCCCCAAACCAGATTTTATGTAGGGTATTATATCATGCAATAGTTCTTTGGGCCCATCGGCCTGAAGTGCATGCCGATCAAGTGGGGGAGGATATTCAGAAGCTTTTATGATGGACTATGCTTAAATGATTGCCCCAGGGCCCAGTAACAGAGCCTCTCAACATAATTAAAAGTATAAAAACAGGAGAGTTACTTTTCAGATGTCGAATAAAAGATCTATTTAGGCTCGTAAAAACGTGATAATGAATAATGCCTGATATCGTGCTAATTACGCTTTTAATCAAATGATCAATCTTACGATATAAAATTTGGGGACACGCCATAATGTTTATTTTAAGAATCCAAAATTTTCAATAGATGGGATCATTGTCGAGTTCTACTCCTTTAATTCATTGTTTCTCTAAGTTAAAACATTGAATGACTCAGTCTCTGAAATAATATCCATTTCTTTGGTAAAAGATTAGGCATCATATCCATATAGCAGAACACAGAGACCGGAGAACCACTATTTTCTTTTCTTGATGGGGGCAAGCGATTTATATTTTGCAGGTTTTTCTTTTTCTTTTTCTTTTTTTTAATATTGGAAGAAGAATCCTAAATATGAAAGTATTTTAACATATTTGAGCTATAATTTCCCTGAACTTATCCCAAGGAAGTTAGTAATGAAAATAATAGGTTCCTTATAATGAAATCAAATTCTTTTTCTTCTTATTTAATACTTAGAGTTGTATTCCACTTCAACTAAAATAGAATCCATGTCAAATTGATCACAACAATTAATCGATTGATCACAATGCATACTGTTGGCATGGATGCTTGAGAGGAAGCCATTGAAGGTCATTGAGCAAGTGATCACTAGGTAGACTGCGAAGGTGTTGATGATGTGATAATGCAAAAAAATTGACTCAAATAGAGTCAACACGAAGACTCGGAAGAGTCATGTTTTTTTAAATAATTTTAAAAATATTTAAAAATGAATCCATCACTTATTAAACTATAAATATACACTTATTCACATGCATTTATGATGATCAACTCAAATTAACAAGTTTATATATATATATATTATATATATTAAGGACGGTCCTTATAGGACCGGTTCCCATATATATATATATGGGAAAATAAAAATTAAAAAAAAAACATTACACATCACATAATTTGTTATACAAATATCAAATATATATAAAAGACCAAACATAAGTCTCAAATTACACTCAAATCAACATCTTTAAACTTCTGACCTCAAACCTCATACATAATTACTTAAAAATAAATTTAATTTTTAAAAAATTAATTCTAGTTATCATATGGTTCAGAATGCAAACTTATTGAAATAAGATGACTTGTCCGGGTCTCCCCTGTGTTTGACTTGGTTCTTCATCAAAATGAGATGATTCGGGAGAGTGAAAATTCAAGTCGGAGAGTTTTCCAACCATTCTCCAATGTAAGACCATTCCTTTGTTCCATTACCGAAATTAGAAGAAATGAAACGTTAGATTTTTAGACTAACAAATCAATCTGTTGGGAGGTGAGCTTTAAGGTAGGGTTTGGTTCGTTGGAATGATTGTAGGCGAGAATGGAATGGAGACAGGAATGAGTCTGGAATGGAATGAGGAAGGAATAATCATTTTCATTCCAGCATTTGGTACGGTGAGGAATCAACACAGTAATAAAATCTTGATTCCTGTTCCGGCGTTTGGTACTCTGGAATGAGTCTCGGAATGGAATAAAATTTACATAAGACTAACAAAAATACCCTTGTTAGATTTTTATCTTTGGCTCAGTCAAAGTTGCAGTACTACACCCAAGTTATATCATTTTGTTCTTAATAATAATAATGTATAAATTATATTATTATTATATAGGTGGGGCCCACACAAGTTATTCTCTTTGATAATCTTAATATAATAATAATAATAATGTATAGATTATATTATTATTATTATATAGGTGGGGCCACACAAGTTTTTCTCTTTTATAATCTTAATATAATAATAATAATAATAATAATAATAATAATAATATTTAGATTATTTTATTATTATATAAGTGGGGCCCAAGTTCTTCTCTTTTTGAAGAGTAATAATAATATATATTATTTTATTATTATCTAAATGGGGCCTACACAAGTTATGTCATTTTATTTTTAATAATAATAATGTATAGATTATATTATTATTATATAGGTAGGGGCCCACACAAGTTCTTCTCTTTTATAATCTTATTATTATTATATAAGTGGGGCCCAAGTTCTTCTCTTTTTGAAGGGTAATAATAATATATAGATTATATTATTATTATCTAAGTGGGGCCCACACAAGTTATGTCATTTTGTTCTTAATAATAATACTAATGTATAAATTATATTATTTATTATATAGGTGGGCCCACACAAGTTCTTCTCTTTGATAATCTTAATATAATAATAATAATAATGTATAGATTATATTATTATTATATAGGTGGGGCCCACACAATAGTGGTAGATGTGAAATAGGGATATTTTGGTGTCAATGAAAAGTTAGAAATGAATGGAATGACCATTCCTTCCCCTCCCCAATGGAATGATGATTCCCTCACTTAAAGGAATGATGATTCCGAATGTAATAGTCATTCCGTCACTTTTTGTGAACCAAACGCGATAATGATCATTCTGTTCAATTGACCATTCCATTCCGACCTTCTGTTCAATTGACCATTCCATTCCAACCTTCATTATAGTGAACCAAACGCTACCTAAATTTTCATGTGATTACACCGAAAAGAATTGATCAATTTTATTATATAGTTCACATGAAATGCTCTCAATGGGACTTTACTTTTTTTTTTTTTTCAAACTCTAGTAAATACTCAACCATGCATCCACACACGAGCAGAATTAGTGGGTCAAGGGTGGCCATGGCTCCCACAGAAAGTTTAGATAACACCCTTATGTTAAGGAAACTCTATATGCTTTTTTAAAGATTGCCTTATGTGCAATATGCACTATTTACACAGTTTTCTTAACTATGATGTGTATATACTTTCTATTATGTTGGAGCACAAAATAGCCAATGAGTTTGCAAACTAATCCATCATAGAAATTTAGTGAGAAAAGAGGCAAACAGTCCATTTGTGACTTAGCAGGAAAAAAAGATATTTTTAGTAGCGAACAAAACCGATTTCTAGCGAAGGTTTTATTCCATTGCAAAAAGACCATTTTTTGCCGTGGTTATGTTAAACTGCCGCTGAAAGTGTTGTTTTACCCTCCAACACAATCATCTAGATATAATTTTTTTTTTTTGTGCCGAAAAATGTTGTGTCGCAAACAAGTACTTTTTATCAAAAGGAAAAAACCCGCCGCTAAAGAAGATTTTTTCTGCCAAAGTATCTTTTTTTTTTATAGCCAATTGACACACTATAAACTTTCAAATTCTAGTCTAATATTCGAATTGATCAATTGACTCTTTAGTATCTGACATCGTCATCAAACGACCAAACATGTATAACTAGGAGATATTTTTTTCTATTTATGTCGGAGCTGAGGTGCTATGTTTGTGGGAAAACTCAAGAAATATATGCACCTTCCATGTAATATATATGGCTCACAAGTTTATTATTGAAATATTTAAAATCCATCTTTTAAAATCCATTTATTCAAGAAAAACACTCAAAGAAATCATGCTTCGAAGTTTACTTGGTTGTCAATTTATGATTAAAATTTAGTGGTTCTTTTTTAACATAGCATTATTTTTATATTATGGAAAAAGGACTCTTTTATTCTGTCCCCAGCCTAGAAATTGTAGGGCTGTCCACAGTGATGAGGACTTTTACTTGACCTAGGCCCAGTCCGCGTGTGCGAGGGTAGGATCAGGGTTAAGAAGTTGTAGGCCTAGCCAAAGCGCCCAGAGCTTTTACTTGACCTAGGCCCAGCTTTCATATGTGTGGGTAGGCTGAGGGATTACATTGGCCAAGGATGGGCTAGCCCCTTAACAGCCCTACTCACATATAAGTAACACCGGGAAAACTTATGTGTAATCTTAGATTTGAAAAGTAATTTAACTTTTTTCTTGAAAGTTTGGCACCAAATTTAGAATAAATCTCTTCAATGAGAAAGAGAAATCCTATCATTGCACGAACATGTAATAGCTCTTAGCCGTTATCTTTTATCTTCATCCATAAAAACTTGAGAGCCATTTTATGTGCAAAATAAAAAATCTTAATACCCTCAAATTCTTCTTAGTTTTTCATTCATCCAATCACTTACCAAAAAAAAAAGATGTGCCAATCTTTAGTTTCTCTGCAGTCTGGTCCCTCCCCAGTCCCCACCCTCACCATTGCGTCTTCTTTTCCCCTGTCCAATTTTCCAAAAATGACTTATTTCCAACTTAAGGGGACAGCTGGGTTTTATCCAAAACTAAGATGAGTACAATGTCCATCTGACATGAAGCTGGGAGGAGCAAGCAGTAGCCAGAAAGGAAGAAGGGAAGAAGCGATAAGAGAGCCATTTGTTCTCTACCCATATTAAAGAAAAGAAAAAACTAAAATTAGAGAAAATAAGTTAAGAGTAAATCCTTTCAACTAGCTCTATATAAAAAACCTAAAACCACGTACTCTCTTCATCTATGATGTAAAGATACTTCAAAATGGCAACGTATCGTGTCGTATCGTATCCGATACTTCACTTTTTATGTGTAAAATCCATGTCCTTGCCATGTCCATACCGTATCTAGGCATCATAGCTCTTCATCCAGTTCTCTTCTTACTCTTGCACTCATTCCACATAAGCACTCACTGTTTGTTCTCATGGCAGATGAAGAACAAAGTAAGCACTCACTCTCGGCTCTCATGGAGGAGGAACAACGACAACAAAGTAAGGCCTCGCTATCGGCTCTCATGGAGGAAGAAGAACGACAGCGTAAGCACTCACTCTCGGCTCTCTTGGAGGAAGAACAAGGTAAGAACTCACTCACTCTCTACATGCTGCACAATCTCGAGTTATGAAGTATATGGTGCAAATGGGTGGTCGATTCGGCCTCTTAGGTGCCGAGAATGAACGTGGTTTGTATTCAATTGTTGACCAATAAACTAATCTGAATTTGGCTCTTGGAAGTGATGATTAAGGCTTTAATCATCTATCATAAAGCAAACCCGTTTCATTTCATTAAAATCCAAATTGAACCATGACCATAATCAAACCCATATTCAAGTAGCTAGGGATCAATGCGGAACTTGTTTTGAGGCAAACCCATTGAAAATATGTAAAGTACTGAATCACATGCGAAGGTGGATTTTTATACATAAAAGAAGAATGGACCATTTAAAATTTGAACATGCTGCAAGTTAATGTTGTGCCGTTGTCTATGCAAGAAGCTTATGATACTGAGCGTTTGTATGTATGAATTTGCAGATGAAATCAATGATTCTCCGGTGGAGGAAGTGAAGCTTACAGTTCCAATCACCGACGATAGGACCCTTCGAGTCTTGACCTTCCGAACTTGGGTAATAGGATTTACTAGTTGCATACTTGTAGCTTTCTTATCTAGGCTCTTCGCATATCGTCAAAACCAAGTCCCCATTACAACAAAAGCCATCCAAATTCTTATCCTCCTTATTGGAAAGCTGTTAGAAGCTACTCTTCCAACTAGATCATTCAGAATTTTAGGGACTAGATGGACGTATTCCATTAACCCAGGTCCTTTCAATTTCAAAGAGCATGCCCTAATTACTATGTTTGCCAACTCTGGCCTTAGTGGTCCTACGTCTGCAGGTTTCATAACCATTATGAAGGTCTTTTACCACAGAAAATTTAGTCTCGCAATTGCAATGCTATTGGGCCAAACATCACAGGTAATCCTAGTCCTTTGCCCACTCTATTCCACTTTTATCTAATTATTATTATTGTTTCAACTTTTTTATGATAATTTGTGTGGATTTAGATGTTGGTTATTGCTCCTTTAAGAAATTATCTATCATTAATTTACATGGAACTTGTTCCAAATTCCATTGATATACATCATCCATAATATGGCTGCTCTTGTGGTCATATAAGTCCATGATCAGGTATCGCGACATAGTAAAGCTGAATTTACTTTTGTTCTCTTTCATGTTTTGCCTCATATTTGTGTGTTTTCGCTGCGTGTAGCTGATAGGATATGGGTATGCTGGACTGTTTATGAAGTTTCTTGTAGACTCACCTAAAATGTGGTGGCCTTCAGCTGTTGCGCAAGTGTCCCTTTACAGGTCTCCCGCTTCCACAAACATTCTACCCAAGAGTTTTATTTATTCGATTTCAATTCATTTATATATTGCATGATAGTGTTTGACATGAAACTATTCCACCATCTTACAGGGCTTTGCACGAACCAGATGTAAGGACCAAGGGAAAACTAACAAGATTTCAATTCTTTATTATAGTCTCAGTCGCCAGCTTTGCCTATTATATTGTTCCAAACTTTTTCTTTCCTTCTGTAACTGCTCTCTCAATTGTGTGTTGGATCTGGAAGGATTCAGTCATAGCCCATCAAATTGGTTCTGGTACTCGTGGGCTTGGCCTTGGCTCTTTTCTGTTAGATTATCCTACCCTAACCACATACGTAGGAAGTCCCTTCACTGCCCCTCCATTAGTAATTGTAAATACAATGATTGGACTTGTATTGTCCCTATATCTAGTAATTCCAATCTCCTACTGGTTAAACTTTCAAAACTCAAAGCGGTTCCCTTTGTTTTCCTCACATTCATTCAATTGGGATGGTCACCAGTACAATGTTTCGCGCGTTTTAGACGAGAAAAGCTTTACTCTTGACCAAGAAAAGTACAAAAAATACTCAAAGGTCTATCTTAGCACTGTCAATGCATACAGTTATGGTTTTAGCTATGCACTTTCGGGAGCAGCCCTGACTCATACTGTTCTCTACCACGGGAGGTGAAGCTCTTTCTATGGTTGATTTCCAGTTTAGTCTCTCACTGTTTCTATTCATTTATAAAGCTTGCACATTTCATTGATAAAACTGTTATTTTCACTCACTGGAGTCCCATACTGAGATGGTGTGAGATTTTCTCTCTCTATCATAAAAATAAAATAAAAAAAAAAGCGGAACATGGCTTCCATGAAAATCCTACACGGCAGTCGTGTAGGGACGCAGTTGGAGACAATCCCCCATTAGTACAAAACTACAAATAATATAAAGTACAGTACACTCAATTTAAAAGATTTGTATTTCAGGTCCGTTTGGAAGCAATTTAAGGAGACATATCATAGTCGACAACAAGAAGGGGATGTTCATAATAGGCTGATGAAGAGCTATAGGACTGTTCCTCAATGGTGGTTCTATTCAATCTTATTTCTGTCTTCTATGGTGGCAATCTTAATGTGTATTTTCGTACCACAACTGCAGCTTCCTGTTTGGGGATTTCTTGTGGCTCTAATTACAAGTGTGACCGTGACCCTCAGCGCAGGTGTATTTTATGCTACTGCAATTCAGGTACTTATATCTGGTATAATACTTCTACTCATATAAAGATACAGAGCAAATCTACAATGACTATTACGTGGTACAATATTATTGTTTCTCCTATTAATAACATTTCATCATTTTCTCTATTTTTTTTTAAATCTCTAATAAATACTCACACACCCAAGTCCCAAGTACATGCCACAAAGTACCAATACACAATTGTGGATTATTTCCTCGATGTTTATATGGAGAGGGAGATGTCGAACCACCGAAAAATTAATAATATGTCTCAAATTATTGTTTTATTTCCATCTAATTCTCATCAAACTGAAAAATTTCGAAACAAATATGCTGTTTTCTTTTATAAATGTTGCTATTTGAAATCCATAGTAGGAATTTATGACTTTAATTAATTTCTGATAATGTGATACCCCTCTAGATAACAGTTGGATCCCCAACACTATCGAACGTTCCTACGAATTTTTTTTAAACCCCCAGCCTCCGTGCATTATAAAGGGGTCCACCTTTCTTATAGTATTCCTAGAAAACAGGCTCTTTTCTCTTTATTTAGGAGCAAAGGTTCAAGTTTACAAATCCACAAAAGATCATTATTCCTAGGAAAAGAGCAACCTTTTAGCTGGATGGAGACGCTGAACCCAGATATAAGGGTGAAAACTTAGATGGTCCCCTGTAGATCCCCACCCTTGAATCTTCGTGCTTCACTTGCATTTCACCGATAATTTCAATAGTGTTGGCCTAAGTAGTCTTTCCCAAGCTTCCATTAATGTTAATGTTTGAATATCAATTTAATGTTAATGTTAACAATCTTATGCATTCATTGTGGGTAGAAACTGATGATCTAATTTGCAAGATTTTATG
Source organism: Litsea cubeba (assembly GCA_012931725.1). NCBI lineage: Eukaryota > Viridiplantae > Streptophyta > Magnoliopsida > Laurales > Lauraceae > Litsea > Litsea cubeba. Next base: position 41,572,409 of record CM022945.1, read on the forward strand.
TACTTTTACATGCAGTGGCTCATTTCAACTGATATCCAGGAATTGGCAATGGGTTATCTATTACCTGGCCGGACACTTGCTATGGAAACTTTCAGGGCCTACAACTCTATGAGCGTGTTACAAGCTCTCTCTTTACTTGGTGATTTTAAGCTTGGCCACTACATGAAGATCCCTCCAAGGTTAATATTCATAGTTCAGGTAATGATAAATTTCTATTACAAAATGGCCATTTGGAGGGATTTATGGTATTCCCAATCACAGTACTTGATTTTCTTTTTTTCATGTGAGATAGGTGGTTGGCCAAATCCTCTCAGACTTTGTTCACGTTGGAGTCGCATGGTGGCTATCATCAACGATACAAAATTTTTGTGAACCGGACAAGTTGCCCAAAGGGAGTCCTTGGACATGTCCCTTCCAACGAGTAGCATTTGATTACACAGTACTGTCAGGAGTAATGGGGCCTGCCCAGTTGTTTGTGCCACATGGCCTGTACAGCTGGACTTACCTATTTTTCTGTCTTGGAACTGTTGGAGTAATTTTACAGTGGAAGCTGTCTCAATGGTTTCCAGATAAGAAATGGATAGAGCAGATCAGTGTCCCCGTACTGCTAAGTGCGCCTGTGAGTATGCCCCTAAGTGGACCTGTGCATTTTTGGACATGGGCAGCAATTGAAATCTTCTTCAACATGTACGTCTTTAAGAAGCACAAGGAATGGTGGGGAAAATATAATTATGTGCTATCAGCTGCTCTAAACGTAGGACCTGTTCTTCTGGCGCTTCTACAGTACCTCACCCTCCAATCAAATGATGTATATGGAGTGAGTTGGTGGGGATTGGAACAAGGCGACCACTGCCCTCTTGCAACTTGCCCAACAGCTAAAGCGGTAGTGGTCGAAGGCTGTCCTGTTTTTAATTGAAGATGATGGTCAAATGTGTCTGCAGTGGCTGCTGCACATATTTCATTGGTCTATTTTTACAAGACCACCAGTAGTCCAGACTCCAGATGTGGGTATAATTTTGTAATGACTCCTGCACTTGAAAATTGTATTATTTTTCCTCTGTAACTTCGTTTCTCTTTGAAACTGTAAGATTGATCAGTCCTCTCTAAATTCATTTCTCTTTGAAACTGTAAATTTGATCAGACTTCATTACACATCTAAAATTGTTTTCAACCTGTGGATAAAAATCTTTGTTCTGTTTTGGTCTCCCCTGTTTACTTGTATAGTCTCCCTTTTGTTGGCAGTTCTATGAGGACTCCTCTGTTTTGTTTTGCCCTCCCCTGTTCTCCTGTACAGCCACCCTTTTTTGTTGGAGGTCGTGGGGACTCTTTAGTCCGTGTATTTTTGCTCCTTTCACTACAATTTACCATTAAGTAATGGGCATCTGAACCGGGTATTAGACCCCGTCCCGAGTTAATCGAGATTAACTCTAATTGATTGGAATTAAGGCTAATTAACTATATTTAATTAAACTAATGATGGTTTATAACCAAATGGTATTGAATTAGCCTAAAATGAATGATTTAGGCTTAATGTACCGACAATGAAGGAGATTAAATGAATTGAATAGAGTTTAGACTCAAACAAGGAAAACAAGGACTTATTTGTAAATATGAGTTTTCACGTATTTTGTCGAATACGGAAACTCTTGGTATCAACACGCGTATCTCGAGGAGTACGTTTACTTTCATAATAGGGTTGAAGTCGTTCGACGATGATTGGATCAAAAGACCCTTCATTTGACTCAATTTGCAATGAATTAGGAAGTGGAGGACTTACTTGCAAAATAAAGCTTATATAAGCAAAGAGATGAACTCAATGAGTTCATTTACTCATTTCCAAACCCTAGACTCATTTTTCTTCTTCTTCCTTCCATTCTCTCCATCAAGCATCAAAAGTGAAGCTTTGAGTGTGGTTTTGAAAGGGATTTCATCCTCTTCATCTTCTTCATCATCTTTCTTAACTTTTTTTCCATTCTTGGAGTTATAAAGCTTGAGAAGAAACTCAAGAATCACCTTGCTTTTGTCTACAAATAAGTACTTAGATCTTTTATGGAACTTTCAAGTTCTATTGAATGATTTAGACTAGTTTCTAGCTTGAATTGCTCATAGGACTCTCTCTATGTTTTTCATGGAAATAGGGTTTCCTTTGTGGATTTCCATCTCAAGATCAAGCTAATCAAAAGGGGTTTTTATCAAATTGAACTTCAATAGAGGCAAGTATATACTTTTCTAGTGATTTATGATGTTGTAGAACTTGTAGGAACTCAAGGAGTTCAATTTCCAAATTTCACTTCAGAAATTCTGAAGCTCTGAACTGAAATTCTGGGCGCAGTTCGGTCGACCGACACCTGACCGAACCTGTCCGAGTTCATTTTTTAGTGTGGTTCAGCCTCTGGAAAGCTGACCGACACTTGATCGACACTTGACCGAACCCACCTGATTGAAAAGCACGTAAAACTCAGCTTCTGGAAAGCTGACCGAGCGAGTTCGGCTAACCAAAGTGGGGACTTCGGTCTGCTGAGAGTCGACTGACAGGTCGACCGAGAGACTCCTTGGAGTATCAGAAATTCTGAAGCTTCTGATTGTAGATCGCAGTAGACCAAGTGGTCAACCGAGTGAGTTCAGTTGACCCAGGGTCGACCGAAAGGTGACCGAATGGATTGACAGGGTCTTTTCAAAGTCCTGGAAGGTGAACCGAACTGAGTTCGGTTAACCGAGTATGGGATGTCGGTCAACTGACAGCCAACCAATAAGGTGACTGAACCTGTGGAAAGATTACAGATTGAGGTCTGATTTTCCAGAATGAAAGCCTAATTATGTAGACTAGTTTTATTGATATCTAGACCTTCATAGGTATTAGCCAAGGTTATCTGAATGTACAAATTACTATTTAAAAGTGATGTTCATCGATAATAACACGTACATTCGATAACGAATGTTTCACTCAATTGTTGGTTTAGCAGTCTGAATAGATTGAGTTGATTTGATTCCTAGTCTGGCACTACATAGTAGTTTCTTAGGCTCGTTATTGAGCTAAACTGACTTAATGAAAAGAATTAATGAAATGAATTAACAATTACTAAATGTAACATTGAATTAATGAACAATCCTACTGCAGTAGATGAAATGGGGGCGTTCCGGAGCTCCGTGCTGATGCTAGTGATCTCTGATCCAGACACTGGTAGATCCCACACATTATGGACTGAAAAGTCTCAATTGATAAGTCACTTAATAAGAGTACTCTCACTGAAATGACTAACTGATAATGAATGAATATGAACGAAAATGAATGAGTAGTATTTGTATTTACAAATACAACGATTGCTTCCATTGGAAGAACGAACTGAAATGAAACTAATACTATTGTAGTTGTCAATTTAGTAATTATTATGGTTGCGAATTATCTAGAACTGTACTTGATATCGAATTATCTAGAACTGTTAAATTGATAAATTGACAGGTTCTTATACACGATAACATGTACTATCATAAAACTGTATATACATTATTAAACCGTCATATTCACAATGTTATTGATGGCATCGCATGCCTAGTTGCCTTTGCCGGTCTTGCAGAGGCTGCACCGCCAGCGGAGGAGGCCCATCTTCAGGGTGAAGCTCAGGTCGGCCTGCAGATGAGGTATGATCTGATTGAGAGGAAGGTGGAGATCATAAAAAATGGCGGCATTTTTTGTCTTCCAAATAGCATAGAGGACAGACAAGAAAACAAATGCCATGAATTTCTTCCCAGCCAAGTCATTTCCTCTAGAAAGGGAGAGCCAAATTGAAGATGCAGAGCAGTAGGGGGAGCAGGAGATTAGAAGCATCAGTCAGCCAAAGCCAAAGAGAAAGAGCTGTAGTGCAGAAGAAGAATAAGTGGCTCTTCACCATTGAAGAAGAGTTGCATCGCGAAGCTAAGGAGAATCCAAGATGTTGAACACGAGATTCAGTGGGAGTTCAGTTGAGCATCAAGCGCCAACCAAAGCAGCTAAATTAAAAAGCTTTCACCATTTTTGAAAGTAGCAATGCTTTATGAAAGGAGCCCAAAAAAGCTTCAATCCAAAACGATTGAAAAGCTATGGATGGAAATCTATTCAAAAGAGAGGAGGAAGAAAGTATAATTAATAAGAATAGAGGTCTTACTTCCCAGTATGAGTCCCATCTTGCGTGATCTAGTAGTGTGACTACCAGGGGCAGGATCCAAGCTATGGGGGGGCCATTGTGAAAAAAGAAATTCTTGGTGGGGCCATGTGATCAAGAAGAATATTATATATTTGTTTGTGGTTTCTCAACAAAAGAACTGTGAATCATGAGTGTGTTTGTCGTTTTTTTCTCTTTAATGAAATCGGTTTCCTCTATTAGGTAGAGTCCAAGACTTGCCTCTTTTGTTCGATTGCCGCTTTTCTTTTCTTTAACATACAAACTCCATCTCCATCCAATGGTCATTGTCCTACTTTAACGCAGGACCCACCATTTGTGTGTTATGGTTCATGGTTCTTTCAAAATTAGGACTCTTCAACATGCTTTTCTATTTCCATCGGGGCTTAATTCTCATAATTAAAAGCATAATTTTACATTACCATCTTTTTTTTTGGGAATATATCATTATTTATGTCTACCTGCCAGTGCTAATGATATCCCTTGTCTGTATTATCCTCTTTGCATTGATTCATTGATTGAAATAATTAAAGACATTTGTAAATGTTCCTCAGTTGGGGAATGTGGGTCACATGAAGATCTGCAAGGAGAAGTTGAAACCATTTTAAGACCTTTTGAACACCAATGTTTGTCATTTTTATTGCTTACATCTTTTCATGCTTCATTATTTTTTCATTTCGTTTTAAGTAAGTTGAAACTGCCCTCAAACACAACGATATCCTACGCTGCTGTCAACCTAAGAAAAATTTTCAAACTCGCAAGCCACACCCACTCATTTTATTCAGTTTTTGGAGTTTGACCAAGGATTGACAGGCTGGTTGCACCTCAACTTGACCTTATTCCAGCTGAAAGTTTTAGGGCTTCCTTGTTTAAAGTCATTTAGATTAGAATTCCCTATCTATGAGATCATCAACACATTGACCAGCCCACAAGTTATGATGGTCGATCACGAGTCATGATGGTCCCTCTCTTGGGGGGCGGTGCACCATTTACAAAATGGCGCAACATGTGCGCTGTATAAGAGGCTATCAGATGGACCACCTGACTGACCGCGCGTTTTAGTTTTGAATTGAAGAGTTGATTTAGTTTTTACTTTGTTGGGTATACCTGATAAATCCAGTGGTTCACATCAAGATCAAGAGACTCATGCTATTATAATAGTCTTTGATAAATTTAAATTCTACAGAAGTGCTTGGCTGATCAGCTAACAGAGTGTACACAAAGCTAGGAAGACCTTTAAAGAAAAAAAATCTAATAGAGTGTATACAAATCACACCTTAATAGGTGATGGTACCAATTAAAATTTAGCTAAGTTTTAAAATCTCCCACTTTAAAAATATCCCACTTTTAAAGTGAGAGATTTTAAAACTTAGCATAATTTGGAACTTTACATGCTAAGTTAGCCTCATTTTAACTTTACGTGATGGTGCCCAACGTTAGTTAATGAGATCATAAAGAATGAAACTCTCAATTTATTAATAGCCCTCCCAAACTGACATAGGTGCTCAAGGTGCAAGGTGTAAAAGTCCATCAGAGCCTGATGCACAAAGCAGGGCACACTCCTCGTCTCACTGGGCAGATGTTTAAGAAAGCAAACAATATATTTATACATATTTATATATAACATTTGGCAAAGAATATCCCATATATGTTCAGATCAGTATATAATTCTCCCATATATATCCTTTAAAAAATGAAAATTACAAGCAAATCCTAACATTAGATATGTTATATATCTATGGCCGGTACGGTGTTATTCTACCAACCACCAAGCGAACTTAGCCTAATAATTATGGTTCTAGTTAACATTCTCAATAGGATTAATAAAAGGCAATACATGCTACTCGACCCACTAATTAATCAAGCACAACTCAGTTGATTGTACTTCTGCAAGCCAGCTTGACCGCCCTATGGATTTACAGTCCAGCCGGTTATACAAATTTGAGGTATACAAACAAATTTGAATCAATAGCCCGTGAACCACTAACAATATTATGAAAAAAGAAACTGTAAATCAATGCATTTGATCTGAAAATTAGTAAATAAGGTATAATAAAAAATCTGAGTTAGTAGTCCTTGGATCACTGACCATATTATATATAAAAAAAAAGAAACGGTCAATCAATGCATCTGATCTGGAAAATTAGCCACACAAATTTGAGTAAGTAGTCCGTAGACCACTAACTATATTATAAAAAAAGAAACGGTTAATCAATGCATCTGATCTGGGGCTAGAGGGTAGTTGAAAGCTGAATGAGAATGTGATGTGATAGCACATGCGAACCAAGTGCACATTGCCAATTCCTAAAAGAAGAAAAAAAAGGGTTTTAAATAAAAAAAGTAAAAAAATAAAAATGAGAATGGACCAGTCCTTTTCTATTTCTGAAGTGATTCCAAGCTAGAGCTGGAAGCCATGCCATGTGATCTCGATCTTCCAAATAAGATTCCATGCATGTTTAGTTTCCTCTCTAAAAGTAAGTATTTAATTCATTAACTAAACAAAGAGGAACAAAAGACAAATAAGTTGCACGCGAGTTTCCACTATTTGAGAAGATGTTTAAATTAAATTGGCATTCACCAACTACCCCAAAACCCAGTCGGCCAACTCTTTTTAGTCATTAGTTAACTAATAAATCATTCAGTTATTAAAACTTCTTTCTTAAGTATAGTATCATGCAAAAACAACAACCGGAAGTCTACAGTTAAAATTATTTTTCTTTTCTAATTTTTTTCTTAATTAGTTTTCCAAATTGATTCTTTTCAATTTACTAATATGATATTTACGTTTTTTTTATAATACATTTAAAAGACTTTATCAAATGAAATTCCCTTTTTGACATGTGTTTTAATTTCTATTTTAGTGTTTTTACGATTTTTTCTTTCACAGGCCTCTCACACTAATATCTTAACTAAAATTGTTAACACAAGATAAGAGAATTTTGATAGATGTACGTGGATAGATATAATAAGGTTTGAAAAAGATGGCAACAAAATGTCATGCTTACTATGATGAACAGTCCTATGACCCATTGGCAGGTATGAGTAAAATATCATGCTCGCTAATATTTTTCAAAACAAGCCAATGAGCTAATGATAAATTGTGATTAGGCAGCCCATGAATGGCTATCTTTGATGTCTATTTATTTTTCTCGGGATTTAAAGGCAGTTTAGACTCAAAACCTTAGTTAGTGTAAAAAGTCTCATAACCCAGTGGCCAGCACTACTTATTTTGTATAGAACAGGTCCTTGTTCTTATTATGTACTTAACAACTCAAAATATTTTAATGTTCAGACTACACACACATTTCACTTAGGTTTTACTTTTAATTAGGACCCAATGGGAACACAAGTCCATTGGCAAAGTCTCATGGGTAGAGCTCATGTCAAGGGCAGGGCCAAGTTGGCATCAATGTTGATTGCAGCAAAATCTGAACCGTTTCAACATGGCTTGACATAGAAGAGGAAAGCTTCTCAGTCTCTCTTATAATGACATTATTGCTCTAAGGTCTAGAAAGAGGAAAGAGGAGACTGAGACTCTGCTGAGGTCAGTTTCAAAGAGTAATGTCAAATAAACTGATGCCCAGATTTGGAGAGGTAGGAATCTTCTGTATAGACGATTAGATTCCACCAACACAAAGCTTGAAAGCATCTAATCTTCTCCACTACCATACCATATACCATACGGGAATAAAGGACAAGTGGTAACATCTAAACCATCTTATCAACATGTGGCTTAAAAAATAATTTACTGAAAAAATAATTAGTTTCTTATTCCACTTGTACCAGACTATTATGGTTTACTTCTAAAAACAACATTAATTGACCTCAAATTCCTGGGATAAGGGTTAAAAAATGATGAATAGGCTAATTCTAGGCATGCCTTTTAGATTCCTATACATTAGTCCATCATGAAGGTAATTAGTGAATCATCAAGAGGTGAGATTGCAACAGATGGGCATAGAGGTAAGGTCATAAGTATAGTAACTCAATTAATTTAAATCATTGAGTGCATGAAACCAAAATTAGTACGTATATTTTGGCTGGAAATCAATTTCTACAAATGCATACCAATTTAATTAAAACATCTTCTCAAATAGTAGAAACTCAAACGAGATCTTGCTAACTTATTTGATTTCTTATGCTGCACCCATGTGAATCTTTAAATGCATTATGTGGGTTCTCTCCCACTATTCATCTAAAGCTTTTCATCAATAATACCTTTACATTAGCTTCATGTATAATAATAGTTTTCCTATAAAGTGAATGTAATTCTTTACATTTTTTTACTGGGTCATTTTGTTTTTCTTTATTATTTCTTTTACTATTATATTCATAATGGTTAATACTCTCAAGTTTGGTCGGCAGGTCCGGCTCGTGTCATACTAATTTTATACCCGTCTTGCTTGACATACAACAATCAGCCCCAACACCCTATGTAGAGACCACTTTATAAATTATTATTTAAATATGTAAGATACCCACCATTGGATTTGACTTCATCTGAAACAAAAGGAGGCCCTATGTGTGATCAATCTAACGGGTAGTCCATTAAAATATTCCTTAAAGATTTAGATACAATATATATAATGGGCGTTAGAGAGGATGAATGGCTTGGATTTGAAAAAAGGCGGATCCCATCATGCATCGAAGAGGGGCTCTGCACCATAGTATGACCAGGACCGCTACATTGTGCTTGTTTTTCTTCTAATGTAATTTTTTTTAACACTCTAATACTAGAGTGTTCCTAAACTATGATGGGGCTCTGCACCATACTAGAGCTGATTGGTTTTTTCTTTGTTGGGTATGCATAGCTGTTGTTGCCTGAAAAGAAGCAATAAGATAGCTATTGGTGATAAAAGAGGGAGAGGGAGAGGGAGAAGGAGAGACAAATATGGGATTCTGCAAAAACCTAGTGGACCCAGAGTAGGACGGAGTTGGACTACTTTCTTTCAAAGGGAGATAGCCTTTTAAAGGTTTCTTTCTTAATATTCCATAGAAAACAGAGAGACTAGGACCACAAGATTGTCGTATTGATATCTGATAATGCAAAATATCATCCCCAAGGCATGGCAAAATATCATCCCCTCTCTAAACATTCGTTACCATCAGAACTGCCAAATTATCAGTTCGGTTTCCTAACACCAAACTGGACAAGCACAGTCTAATCCTATCAGAAACTCATTAGATCTGCCAATTTATCACATTATTAACCCCCTTTCCAGCCCATACACCCATCAAAGTGCTCATGAGTTTACTAAGAGCACCACCATCCGGGATGGCGTAGCCTCTACTCAGAAAATAACAGGGAGCCCTTTGGGGCCCATATGGCGGCCCCTATGATCAATCAAATTCACTCGCACTCACTGCCCTCTCATTAATTAGCACTCTTCCTCCATTCAACAGTCATCTGAATTTTGCTTACTATTTACATTCCTCATGTAAAATAACATCAATAGTTCAAAATTGTACAACTTTGAACTTTTCAAAATCATGGCTTAGAAGAACAACTTGTCCCATCTTTTTTTTTATTTGCTTCAAAATCCATAACTTATAAAATCTAACTTTCCTAGTTCCTATTTATATATATATCAAATACACATGCAAGTTCAATTGGACTCGATTTACAATCGATTTCAATTTTAGCACTCAATTTTGATTATAAACTTTGACCAAAATCCGACTTGAGGGAGAGATTTTGGGGATTTAGAAGAAGAGGCGATTTGAACTCTTTTCTAATAGAGTTCCCAAGATTTTCTAATAGAGTACCAATCATGATAATTACAAGTATAGAAACTTAACCTATCTTAAACTATTTTCTAATTTATTTTCTTTAGAGTTTCGAATTACATATCATCCTAATCATTACATTTCTTTCAAATTAATGCTGCCTTGCCATGTGACTCTTTCTCATAGTCTTATGTTTCTTTCATCTTAAGGTTTTTTTTTTATTTGATCTGTATTGAACGATGGGTCTAATAACGTAATTTGATTGTGAGCCTATAAATTATATGAGAGAAAAAGAGAGAGATGCAGTTGCATTAACTCCTCCTCTTTCGCCTATATAAAGAACATTCCATCACCTCCTCTACTCTAACTCATCTCCCATCATCTATTGCATCCACACACATGTATGTTCCTTCTCCCCTCCTCTTTCCCTTCTCCCTCTTACCCTCTCTCTCATCTTTTTAATTTAAGCTAACGTATCTCTTTTAAAAAATTGCAGTTAGCATGGAGGTATTGGTGAAAACTTTGGTGATGGTTTTTCTAATAATAACGATCATTTTCATGATCTCGGAGGCGTGGAATTGGGATTCGCGATGCTGCAATTCTAGGAATCAAGATGGTTGCCACCGGGCAGCAAATGTTAGCTATGTTGGCCCATGAGGGGCCAACTTAACTTTCCTCTCCAAGTAGTAGTTTATGCTTTTTATTTTATTTTATTTTTTTTTGTATCTTTTGTTGTAGTTCTTGTTGTTCTTTTCCTTTTCAACTGTGATTGTAATAAGTATCTTTTGATGTAGTTTTTGTACTTTTTATGCATCTTTTGTTGTAATGTGATTGTAATATGGAGAGGATATCTTTATATATTCTAGAGGAATTTACCTGATAGAGCCTTGTAGGATACTATACCACTTTGGAGGTGTCGTATTTACCATGGACACGGATAAGGCTCTACATGTGCGTTTTTATTTTTTATTTTTTTGTCGTTTAGCAAATGGTCGATATCGACCATTTTGCGGGAACCCAAATAAAAATTAGGATTTTCAAGATGGGAGGAGGAGGAGGGAAGAGAGGGGAAGGGTGGAGAAAAGGCCATTTACTTGGTGGACTGCCGCCAAGAAGGCTGACGCCGACGCCCTCCGCAGTTGCCTCCTCGACTACCCCTCCCGCGATGTGGATGCTGTCGATGAAGACAACCGCACCACCCTCCTCTTCGCCGCCGGCCTGGGCTCTGAGCACTGCATCGAAGTCCTGGCTGAAGCCGGCGCATACCTCGACCGGAGGGACTCGCAGGGCGGGCTGACGGCGCTGCACATGGTGGCGGGGTACGCGAGGCTGGGAGCGGTGAAGCGGCTGCTGGAGCTGGAGGGCGGACTCGGAGGTGGAGGATGCAAAAGGGAGGACGGCGCTGGCGCTGGTGAGGGAGGTCCTTGCGGCGACGCCGAAGGGGAATCCGATGACGTTTGGGAGGAAGGGTGGCGCTGGAGGGGGTGGTGAGGGAGCTGGAGGCGGCGTTGTATGACTATGGAGAGGTGGAGAGGGTGATGGAGAAGAGAGGGAAAGGGAATAGGGAGGAATATTTGGTGGAGTAGAGAGATGGAAGGAGGGAGTGGGTGAGGAAGAATTGGGTTGCTGAGGATCTGGTGAGGGATTTTGAGGAAGGTTTAGAGTATGGAATTGCAGAAGGGATCTTGGGAGTGAGAGATGGTACAGAAGAAGAAGGAGAAGGAGGAGAGGGTGGTGAGGAGAAGAAGAAGGAGTATTTGGTGAAGTGGGCGGATATTAAAGAGGCAACATGGGAGTCTGAGGAGAATGTGGATCCTGAGC
>CM022945.1:41588613-41655517 GCA_012931725.1 Litsea cubeba
TTGCCCTTCCTATCCCTATCCAATCCCTAAATTCTGTCATTCTCCCTCAAATCTCTCCTTCTCATCTCTCACTCTACACACAGGATCTATGCAATGCACAAAACCCAATCTCTCTCCCTAAAATCTCTCCATCTTCCTTCTCCTTCCATCTTCTTCGTTCCATGCCTTCTCTCTTATCTTCTTTTCTTCTCCCTCTCTCTTCTCTCCCCCTAGCCTGCGCACCCACAGCCTGCGCCCCCGCTCCTCCTCCTTCTCCCTCTCTTTCCTTCTTCCTTTCCTCTTCTCCCTGCGCATGGCCTGCAATCTCTCCATCTTCTCTCTCCTTCCATCTCCTTCGTTCCCTGCCTTCTTTCTTATCTTCTTCTCCTTCTCCCTCTCTTTCCTTCTTCCTTTCCTCTTCTCCCTGCGCATTTCTCTCCGCCTGGCCTGCGCACCCACACCAGCCTGCGCCCCCGCTCCTCCTCCTTCTCCCTCTCTTTCCTTCTTCCTTTCCTCTTCAACCTGCGCATGGCCTGCAATCTCTCCATCTTCTCCTCCTTCTCCCTCTCTTTCCTTCTTCCTTTCCTCTTCTCCCTGCGCATGGCCTGCAGTCTCTCCATCTTCTCTCTCCTTCCATCTCCTTCGTTCCCTGCCTTCTCTCTTATATTCTTCTCCTTCTTCCTTTCCTCTTCTCCCTGCGCACTTCTATCCCCCTGGCCTGCGCACCCACACCAGCCTGCGCCCCCGCTCTTCCTCCTTTTCCCTCTCTTCCTTCTTCCTTTCCTCTTCTCCCTGCGCACTTCTCTCCCCCTGGCTCTGCCACCCCACCCCCCCTCGCCTTCCCCCCTCCTCCTCTCTCTCCTCTCCTCTCTTTCCTTCTTCCTTTCCTCTTCCCTGCCTCCTCTCTCTCCTCTTCTCCTCCTTCTCCCTCTCTTTCCTTCTTCTTTCCTCTTCTCCCTCGCCTCCTGCTCTCTCCTCTTCTCTCTCCTTCCATCTCCTTCGTTCCCTGCCTTCTCTCTTCTTCTTCTCCTCTCCCTCTCTTTCCTTCTTCCTTTCCTTTTCTCCCTCTCTCTTCTCTCCTGGCATGCGCACCCACGCCAGCCTGCGCCCCCCGCTCCTCCTCCTTTCTCCCCTCTTTCCTTCTTCCTTCCCTCTTCTCCCTACGCATGGCATGCGCACCCACACAGCATGCGCCCCCGCTCCTCCTCCTTCTCCCTCTCTTCCTTCTTCCTTCCCTCTTCTCCCTACGCATGGCATGCGCACCCACACAGCATGCGCCCCCGACTCCTCCTCCTTCTCCCTCTCTTTCCTTCTTCCTTTCCTCTTCTCCCTGCGCGGCAACCCAAACCCATTCCACCATCTCCATCTCCCTCTTTCCATCTCATCACCCATGCGCAGATCCATTCGCCCCAACCTCGCGCGGACCCATCTCCCATCGCTTCTCTCCCCCGCTCTCTCTTCTCCTTCCTCTCTGTCCCTTCTTCACCCTATTTCTCCTTCCACCTTCGTTCCCCTGCTTTCTCTCTTATTTTCTTTTCTTTCTCCCTCTCTCTTCTCCCTACCCCATCTCACCATCGCGCACAGCACTCCGCAGCAGCCATCACACGCGCAGGAAAACAACCCACACCTGCACACACACACAACATCTTTTCTGCTCTCTTCTCTTTTCTTCCATTCTTCTCCATCTTCTTCTTTCTTCCCCCCTTCCCTGCACTTCCAACTGCACCCACCATACAAACTGCACCTGCATCATCTTCTCTTCTTCTCCATCTTCTTCTTCCTCCCACGCACCTCCACTCACCTGCACTTCCACCTGCACCCACCTTCTTCTTCTTTTCCTTATTCCCTGCACCCACCTGCACTACCACCTGCACCCACCTGCACTACCACCTGCACCCACCTTCTTCTTCTTTTCCTTATTCCCTGCACCCACCTGCACTACCACCTGCACCCACCTTCTTCTTCTTCTCCTTCTTCCCTGCACCCACCTGCACCCACCTTCTTCTTCTTTTCCTTCTTCCCTGCACCCACCTGCATCCACTCTTCTTCTTTTCACCTGCACCCACCTGCGCCCATTGGACAGTTGAGGAAGGAGCAATGAAATCTCTCAAAAAAAATCAAACTCTTCCATCCCCTAAAGATGGATCTTCCCAAGCACGTACACGATCCTCGATCTATCTCCATTCCAAACGGCAACAGGTTCATGTTGGGTTCCAATTGGGCCCATATTGTCCTAAATGACTTGGGCTTGGATTAATCGATCATGTCCTTACTTGGGTTTAAGTTGAAGACTCATAAAAGTGCTTCATCCAAAACCAAGGGATGATGATCGTTGTCGTCATTTTAGCGTTATTTTATTAGTGGTTGTGGATCTTGGGTTATTATTATTATTATTATTATTATTATTGCGTTTTGGATAGGGATGTGTTTGGATGGATTATTAAGTGAAGTTGCAGTTGAATTGAGTGGAAATGACTAGAAATCAGCAACTTTGAATTTCAATTACATGCATTTTTATGGTCCAATTTGAAATTTTTTTTTTTTTTAGTGTGATCTACTGATATGAGTTCTAAGACAGGTAGTTGCATATTGGTCATATTTCAACTTAAGGCGGTTGGAGAAGCTCATCAAAATTTTTTAATCTTCACAAAATAAGGTAATACATTCTCCTACTTCATACAATAATATAAAAATATCAAAATTCTAAATCATGTGACCAATGGGATCAATTCATCAAATCAATTTATGAAGAAAAATCCAGACTTTGTGATCAATGGCATCAATTCATCGAATAAATTTATTAGAAAAAACCCAATGGCATATGATCAATTTTCTTAGTGCTCATTATCTTTTACTTTCCAAATAATGTTGCATACTATTCAAAGGATGACATAGTATGTACCCATAATTCAAAAAGAATCTCCTCACAATTCACATTCCAAAAATGCCAAAAACAACCCCAAAAATTCCTCTGCATAGTATATACACAACCCACTAAAAAGATATAGAAAAAAGAAACAGGAAAAATGGTTATATCATCACTCTGATAGAGAACGAGAGGACCGCATGGAGGCATATACATTGTAAGGATTATGGACCATTCAAATTATGCTGCAACCGATTCATTTCCTCTCAATCAAACGCCGAATACAAAACCCAGAAATTCAAAGCGACTGAGAAAACATAGAAATGAAACTTTTCAAATAAAATGCATACTCCTTGTGGGTTTTCTTTTTTTTTCTAAAAACAAAGAACAAGATGCCCCACATGAGCAAAACATAGGATATAAATATTTCTAATTAGATAATTACCCAAAAATTGTAGTCCTCCTAGCATCACAAGCCAGTGCTTAGCCCGGTTCCACAAATAACAGCATGATATGTAGAGATGTGCTAATTAATGGCAAAATAATAATAAAGATGATTTTGCATTGTAGGACCTATGGTAGAACGTCCACAATCAGGCATCAATTATATATATATATATTAAAGCAACAGGTGAATTCGTGTTTTAACACCATAATTCTTTTATATGTTTCATTCTTCATAAATATCCTACACCTTTTCCATTATCCAACTACAAAATAATGTTCATTTTGATTATTTAATCATTACTACTATTTAAATTTTAATAACTCTTTAAACAAGGCCGGCGTTGGGCGCGGGCCCTCAAGCGCTAACCAGAAATTCAACGCGACTGAAAAAACATAGAAATGAAACTTTTCAAACAAAATACCCACAATACTACTATTTAAAATCATAATAACTCTTTAAACAAGGCCCGCGTTGGGCGTGGGCCCTGAAGCGCTAGATAACTTTACTAACCTAATGCTTGCCCATTTATTAATACGATTGAAAATGTAAACACTATTATCGATGTAGCATGGAAGTTTATGTTAGGTTGGTGGGTCATAATAATGAAGTGGATGTAACATGGAAGTTCAGTTTAGGTTGGTGGGTCATAGTAATAAAGTTAGTCATTTTCTATATTCTTTGGGTGTGTAGTTTCATATGTACTTGGTGTCTACTTTTAACTTAAATTGGGTTTTCCCATTATGAATTAAAGGCCCGCGTTGGACGTGGGCCCTGAAGCGCTAGTTATATATATTAAAGCAGCAGGTGTTTTCGTGGGGGAGCAACACGTGGCGGGGGAGGATTCCTGGGAGGAGGACACGTGGCGCAGCCTCAGACTTTTTGCGCACCCACTTCCCTAATTGCCCTTCCCTCCTCTTATTTCCGTTGAAATCCCTAAAATCTCTCTTTCTCCGTCTACACACATCTATCCAATGCAATAAAACCCCTAACCGTTGAAATCCCTAAAATCTCTCCTTCTCCATCTACACACGTCTATCCAATGCAACAAAACCCCTAAAATCTCTCCATCTTCTACTCTCCCTGCTTCACCCTCTCTCTACATTCCCTCTCTGAAATCCCTAAAATCTCTCTTTCTCTGTCTACACACGTCTATCCAATGCAACAAAACCCCTAACCGTTGAAATCCCTAAAATATCTCCTTCTCCATCTACACACGTCTATCCAATGCAACAAAACCCCTAAATTCTCTCCATCTTCTCCTCTCCCTGCTTCACCCTCTCTCTACATTCCCTCTCTCCTTCGCTCCCGGTGTACCTCTCTCCTTCTCGCTCACCCCCTCTCTGCCAACTCCCTCTCCGCTCTGCCCACTCCATCTCCTTTCTCTCTCTCCTTAAGAAAAAGCAGGCCTTTTTTGACATTCTGGAAGTAGTTGGAACGCCGCTCCGTCAGGCAAGTCAAGACCATTGAATGCTGACGCTTTTTGTTGCTTTTTAAATCCTAGTATGTAGTCTGCCATGAATACATAATCTCTGCTTTGATATATAGACAAGCTGGAGATGTTTTTATCATGCAGATGTACAGCAGAGTAAAGTTGCTAAAAGCATGATCGAGTTCTATTTCAATTACGTTTGATTGTGTCATCGTCTATTTGTTGAAAGATCATTATTTTGATAACAATTGATTGATCACATATCATCATCATGATCATAATCTCATATGTTATGATTTTCATTTTTATGTTTCTTTTTTGCTTTGCAAAATCAGGTGTCTATAAAGTGGATGTAGATTCAGAGCAGCAGAAGGTTACAGTATCGGGAAATGTAGACTCTTCAACCTTAATTAAGAAACTGCTAAAAGGTGGTAAATATGCAGAACTGTGGTCACAAAAATCCAATCAAAATCAGAAATCACAACAAACCCAATGCAGCAAAGATGACAAGAACACCAAAGGGCAAAAGGAGGGCCTAATCAACGGCCTCAAAATCTTCAAAAACCAGCACAACCTGTCCTCCTTCAGCTTAGGGGACCATGATGATTGTGAAGATGATGGTGGTGAAGATGATGGTGATGAAGATGAAGAGCTCAGATTTTTTAGGGAAAAAGCCCTTGCTGCTGCAACAGCAGCAAATAATGGTAAAACAGGCAATGTTGGAAAGAAAGGTGGAGGAAATCTTCCTCAGAATGCTGGTGGGCCACCAGATCATAAGAACATCAACTTTGGCGCCAACAACAAGGTCAACGGAAGCACTCATTTGGGTGGTGGTGTGATAGTAAACCCAAATGGCGCAGAGGGCAAGAAGGTGACTGAAATCAATGGGGTTGGTCTTAGGCTTCATGGCCTTGGTGCTGGTGTGGGCCTTGCAGGCAATGGACTGGGATTTCAATCCCAACCTAATACATTCCAAGGCTCTGGACTCGAAATCATGTGATCTGTATGGGCGCATTTTGATTTTTAATTTTCCAAACAGAGTAGCCATCAAGTTCCATGGAGTGGATGCAGACATCAATTTTAGTCTCGATGATTATGAGGAAGATCTTAAACAGACGTTAGTCATATTAGAAATTTATGTTTGTGTATGATACAGTTGTTTGTGCAAAATAATAAGCCGAGTGGTTACTTTGTGCAAATGGGAGGCTAGAATTGGCCAGTTCTTGGGGAAAAAGTACTCTCCCTCTCCCTATCTGCTTCTTTTCTTCTTCCTCTCTTGGTTTTTCAGTATAAAGCTCTCGAGTTTAGTCAATTTCTTAGTTTATTTCTCTTACTTCTTCTCAAAGTAGGAACTGTCTAATGGGTTCTGATTTGTTTCTAATTCAATTTATTCTCCATGTAAAATTAAACAGATATGTCTATTTGGGACTTTTTTATTCTGAAATTAAAGCAGCCAGCTATTATTGTGGCAGAATTCGATCATATGTGGTATATATTCATCCAGTGGATAGGATTGAATAATGGATGAAATTTCAAATGATCTCACTTTGATGGTAAGAACTGCCTTAAAAAAATCCAGCCTTAAAAAAATCCAGGTCAGAGGATTATAAATAAAATGTAAACGATACCCACTTCTAAAATTAAAAGGGTCCCATCCAAACCCTTTTAAATTTCCTTGCTAGGGGTTTGCAATTGCATCGATTGGGCGGGACCAGGCGAGTTAGGTACAGCAAAAAAAAAAGGGTGGGCCCTAAAAGCTCCTTATTCCATTACCGGTCCCAATAAATGTACAGCCATTTCCTTTGGAACCTAAACAAGTGGGGCCCATTGGATGGGGATCTCGACCGTTCATCCCAAAAAAAAAGGTGGCTGTTTTTATTTTTAGTTTTCATTGAGACCACGTAGAAATTGCCCGTTTCTTTTTTTAATATACTTATCCCCCATTTCTTGGGATTGTTATTCTTTTTTTAATTAATTTTGATTTTTTATGGTCTTTTCCCGTTTGACGCTGCCTGTGCAGTGGGATGCTTCAATCCTTGCTTAGATTATCAATTTATCAGCCTCTTTTTTATTCCCCTAAAATCCCTATCCCTATCCCTATCCATTTGGAGTTTTTTTTTAAATGAGCTAACCTCTTAAAGATAAGTCCTAATTTTAAGGGATTTGATTTATAAGCATTAAATGAGAGAATGGGATGCATCGTTTCATGGTATGAAGGGATACAAACAACCAACTCAAAACCCAAAGATTTTTCCTATTATTTAGGAGGGTTGATTGGGATGCATCGTTTCATGGCATGGAAAATCCGGTTATTAAGCAATTATTTTAAATTCTAATAGTTTAATGCAGGTATATAATAATTTTTTTTTATTCTTTTGGGAAGGTTTTCCCTAATTGTTGGAGAGTGAAAATGATGATAATTTATTTTGTTGATTTAGTCTTCCAAGGATGCAATGAATTTATTCACTTAATTTAAAATCAAGCAAGATTTTTTTGTTTTCAATTATTCATTTTTATTGATTAAGTCTTCCAAGGATGCAATGAATTTAATCACTTAATTTAAAATCAAGCAAGATTTCTTTGTTTTCAATTATTCATTTTTAATATTTAGGATAAGATGTGTTATTAATTATTCATTCATATCGAAGAAGATGTGTTATTAATTTTTAAAAATTTTAAAGGATTTGACATTGATATAATGAGGGTTCGGGGGTGGGTTATGTTAGTTAATCCTTTTGATGTGTATATTATGTGGTAGGCTCCTTCATGTTTTCTATAAATTCATGTCAGATTGATTTTCTTTATGTATTGATGAACTCATATATATCGACTTGTGAAATGGTCTAGAGATATACTTTCAACATCAACAAGATAATGGTTCATAATGATTTAAACTTTGGGGTACGTGATTATGTGAGATGGGTATTATGGCATTCTAAAATAGTTAATGAGGATATTTATTAATAATTTGTCAACTTATTATTATTACAAACTGACTATGATGGTGCTTCTTTTTGAATTTTTTTTAAAGTTTTTTTTTCTTTTTCTTTTTTTGGTGAAAGTTACTGTCATGGTGATTTTGTTTCTTGATGAGGCATTCATTGTAAAGCCAATGGAGAAAAGACCAAGGTTTGAAGCTCCTTTCTATTATTTTATTATCAAAACTTATTTCTCTTGGATTGAATTTATTTTTGCCTCTATGCTATTTCTCATGTAGGTTATAAAGATTTTTTTTCTTAATTATTTTTTGTAATGGATTAATTTTTACCATAATGTTCATCAGTGAAGATCATCACACTCTTCACATCGCTGATATTGGTTCCTCCAATTTTTATTATATGGATACCCAATCATAGCCATAAAATCTAAAAGTTTTCACCTAATTCTAAGTTTCAAATAAAATCAATTTCTTTTTCCAAATTCCCTCTCATGAAATGAATAATACTATCTAAAATCTTAATAACTCTTTAAACAAGGCCCACGTTGGGCGTGGGCCCTGAAGTATATAAGATTCTTTTAAAATATTTGCCTTTCTCTTACAAATATCGACGCCACATGAAAATTGGAAGGCATAAACGTATATGGGGTTCTCCAAAAGATGGTGACCAATCTTGAAGCGCTATATAATTTTATTAAATGTAGTTTGTATGTTTACTCGGTGTCTACTTTCAATTTAAATTGGTTTTCCTTCAATGAATTAAAGGCACGCGTTGTGCATGGGCCCATCAATTGGATAAGGGGAGAGATGAGTCCCATATCCTTCCATGAATTAAAGGCCCGCGTTGGGCGTGGGCCCTGAAGCGCTAGTTATATATATATTAAAACAAAGGGGGAGGTGGGCCGTGGGGGGTGCCACATCATCCCTGAAAAGTCTCTTCTTTCATAGAAATATGTACAAAAAAACCCACATTATTTTAAGGTGCCATCTCACTTTAGGCTACTATATCTTTCCTAAAACCTCTCTAATAATAGATTTTTATGAACGTTTGAATTTGAGTCCTATTTCTTGCCGTTATCCAAATTATAAACAAATCTTTACAGTCGGTTTGTTTTCTTTTCCTTAGATCTTCAATCATCAATGGGTCCCATGTTAAATATGTTTTGTTAAATATATTTCAAGATTGGACTCCCGTATTGGATGAAATCTCAATGGCCTTCTCTTAATCCCTTTTTTCTAAGAGTGGGCCCCACTGTTGGCCGTTGTCTGGTTTCTTAATTGATGCAAATTAATTAGTGGGCCCCACACATTTAACTTATTTCTGCAGTGGGACCCACTCATTGATTAATATAGCTCCTTTACTCTCCTTTTAGTTTTTTTCCCCAAATGGATGGTTCCAGTAGTGGGCAACAGTTCGTATTAAATATATTTCAAGATTGGACTCCACTATTAGATGAAATCTCAATGGCCTTCTCTTAACCCCTTTTTTCCAAGAGTGGGCCCCACTGTTGGAGGGAGGCAAGCCCCGTTGTCTGGTTTCTTAATGGATGCAAATCAATTAGTGGGCCCCGCACATTTAACTTATTTTTGCATTGGGACTCACTCATGATTTATGCATAGATATTAGTTTTCTAGGTCAATATGTATCCGTAGTGGGCAATCAGATTGGGTTGGTATCATACACAAGCTTAATTTCTCTGATAATTATTAGGATGTCATTTGTGTGCACATGAGTTAGGACTATTAGAAACATACTATGATGACTCGTATCTATATCCACGTACACTCATCCCATACAATGTACATCTTTTATGTTTTTTTTTTCCTTTCTTACACTTGTTTGCCCCCCTCTCTTTTAATTTTTTTCTTATACTATCAATCATCTGTGGTGGCCAATTGTTCCATCTCCATAAATCCGTATGTGGTGTGTGGCTCATTGAGGATGAAATCATTCGATTTTCATTTCCTTTCTTCTTATCTTCCCTTTTTTCTTCTTTGGATGCAGAACCATCAGTAGGTCCCACACGTTAAAAACATTTCAAGGGTAGCCCCCACTGATGGATCAAACACGTTAATTTTTTTATCCCTTTCTTTTGGTTATTTTTAGTAGATGTAGATCCATCCGGTTTGTTTTCTTTTCTTATATTTTCAATCATCAAAGGCATAATATACCCGTAAATGAGATGGTCGTAATGGTCAATGCCTTTAAATTCAAGGGTTCATTGTGTTATGTAAATTTACTTTATTTTATATTTACTTTCATACATAGAGATTTTTTTAATATTCAAAGATAATAAAAAAACTTATTTTATATTTATTTTATCTTAACAATATTTCAAAAGAATTCTTAAATTTTAACATATTTTGATTTTTTGCCAGGGCTTAGCACGGGCGTTTGTTGCTAGTTATATATATTAAAGCAAAGGGGGAGGTGGGCTCTGAGGGGTGACACGTCATCCCTAAAAAGCCTCTCCTTTCAAAGAAATATGCACAAAAAACTCACATTACTTCAAGGTGCCACCTCACTTTGGGCTACTCTTTCTCTCCTAAAACCTCTCTCATAAGAGATTTTTAATGAATGTTTGAATTTGAGTCCTATTTCTTGCCATTATCCAAATTATAAGCAAATCTTTACAGTCGGTTTGTTTTATTTTCCTTAGATCTTCAATCATCAATGGATCCCATGTTAAATATATTTTGTGGGCCATACCGATGAATGAAATCCAAACCGTTGCTCCTTTACTTTCCTTTAAGTTTTTTCCCCAAATGGATGGTTCCAGTAATGGGCACCAATTCGTATAAAATATATTTCAAGATTGGACTCCCGTATTGGATGAAATCCCAATGGCCTTCTCTTAACCCCTTTTTCCTAAGAGTGGGCCCCACTGATGGAGGGAGGCAAGCCTGTTGGCCGTTGTCTGGTTTCTTAATGGATGCAAATCAATTAGTGGGCCCTGCACATTTAACTTATTTATGCAGTGGAACCCACTCATGGATTAATATAGCTCATTTACTCTCCTTTCATTTTTTTCCCCAAATGGATGGTTCCAGTAGTGGGCACCAGTTCGTATTAAATATATTTCAAGATTGGACTCCAGTATTGGATGAAATCCCAATGGCCTTCTCTTAATCCCTTTTTTTTTCCAAGAGTGGGCCCCACTGATGGAGGGAGGCAAGCCCCGTTGTATGGTTTCTTAATGGATGCAAATCAATTAGTGGGCCCCGCACATTTAACTTATTTCTGTAGTGGGACCCACTCATGTATTATGCGTAGATATTAGTTTTCGAGGTCAATATGTATCCGTAGTGGGCAATCAGACTGGGTTAGTATCATACACAAGCTTAATTTCTTTGATAATTGTTAGGATGTCATTTGTTGTGTGCACATGAGTTAGAACTATTAGAAACATACTATGATGACTCATATTTATATCCACGTACACTCATCCAATGCAATGTACATCTTTTATGTTTTAATTCTTCACTTACACTTGTTCGCCCCCCTCTCTTTCAATTTTTTTTTCTTATTCTGTCAATCATCTGTGGGGGCCAATTGTTCCATCACCAAAAATTCAGATGTGGTGTGTGGCCTATTGAGGATGAAATCATTTGATTTCCATATCTTTTCTTCTTATCTTCCCTTTTTTCTTCTTTGGATGCAAAGCCATCAGTGGGTCCCACACGTTAAAAACATTTCAAGGGTATCCCCCACTGATGGATCAAACACGTTAATTTTTTTATCCCTTTCTTTTGGTTCTTTTTAGTAGATGTAGATCCATCCGGTTTGTTTTCTTTTCTTATATTTTCAATCATTAATGGTATAATATACCCATAAATGAGATGGTCGTAATGGTCATGCCTTTAAATTCAAGGTGTCATCGTGTTATGTAAATTTACTTTATTTTATATTTATTTTCATACATAGAAACTTTTTTAATATTCAAAGATAATAAAAAAAACTTATTTTATGTTTATTTTATCTTAACAATATTTCAAAAGAATTCTTAAATTTTAATATATTTTGATTTTTTGCCCGGGCTTAGCACGGGCGTTTGTTGCTAGTATATATATATATATATATAAAAGGGAGAAAGACAGATGCCGTGTAGGAGTAGAACATGGAGTCTCTTGGATTGCCTGTTTCTAAAGAAAACAAAGGAAAATCTTGCCCCTATCTTCAAGGGAACTTTGTTAGGTTGTTGTAGTAAAAAGTGAGTAGGGGGAAAAATAAAATAATTACAAACTTACCCGTGACACAAAAGGTTAAAAGACCCTATACATTTGTTAGTTTCAGGGAGCTGACAGGGGCCAGTTACCCACACTCAACCGCCCCTCCCTCCGTCATTGGTAGGAGATGAGATCTTGAGAGGAAAATTAGAAGCACAAAAAGGAAGATGGAAAATGAAGAAGAAAATGCAAAACCCCAAAATTGTTGCACACATAAAGTCTAAGGGCATTTTTGGGTTTTTAAGAAAAAAAGGATAAAAGTCGCCGAAAACTACTCATTTTGATGGTTTGTCCTTTTTCTGAAAAAAAAAAGTAGTAAAACTTAAGCCTTGATTTGAAATGTAGTTTTTTTTTTGTCTTGATTTAAAATGTGCCCAAAAGTTAAGCCCTAATTTGAAATTTCCCCAATCTTTATCTTTAATTGAGAATTAGTGGAGTTCTTTATATTTTTTTTCCATAAAGATTCCTTTTATTTTTATTTTTTTTTTCTGAAAAAACAATTTCAAGACATTTCACTTTTCACATAATTTGCCAAAACATTTCATTTGGAGGCCCCATCACCAATATATAAGATGATTTTGGATTTGAGTAGTTTCGATTTCGTCGGTACACATCACCTTGTGAATAAAAAAAGGAAAGAGATGACTTTTACTTCTTTAAAACTCTTTTTAGAAGGAAAATAATCAGGTGAGAATTGTTCTCACGGTTCAAACCGTGAGAACTATGGGTGGGGCCCACCTATCACCCATCTAAACCTTGGAATGACAAAGACCCCCTTATGTCACACGCCCCTGAGTTTGGCATCAATGCGAATGAACTGGACTGTTGGATCGACTATATACCCATACGAATGGATTGGGCTTGTCGGCCATGGATGAAGGGGTTAGAAGCATGGGATTGGGGTCAAACTTGATATTCAGGTTGGTCCCATATAGATCTTTCAATCCCCAACTTGTCCCGTTCCAAAATGGGGCCCCCAGTGGGCCCCACAAAAAAATTCTCACAGTGACTTCATGAGAACAGTTCTCACTAGCTAGATCACATCTCCTTCTTAGAAATCTAGTAACTAAATGAGTTTTTAAAAAGCCAAAAGCGTAAATAACACTTTCAGAAGTTGAACCAAACACAGAGACTTAGGGGTCATCACTACAAATCCAATCAGTAAACCCATCTTTTCCATTAATCAAAGAACATCATGTCTAAAATATCTGATTTCACTCTTATATTAATTAATCACATGTTTTAAAACTGATCAATCTAATAATAGGATAAAAGCGGGACAAGAGGCTTTGTTTTTATAAATAGCCTCCATTGATGGATTTGTAGTACGATTTCAATTAAAGTGGGCCTCATTATAAATTCCCATAAGAAGGCAGGACAATAATCTTGAGCTGTTTAAATTTCAAACACGGAAGCCCTGCTCCCCTATTGTATGGACAAAAGAATCTTTTCCTTAGAAAGTCAGATCTAAATGCATAAATACATTCGTCACTATCAACGAAGATTCAGACCCTCCAGATTCGCATGAATGTATGGTGACATCCCTACCATATGGAATTCGGACTGTGAGTGAAGTGAATCTTAAATTTTCCTTAATAGAAGGCTTAAAGATAGAAACTGTGTGGGGAGATTTCCCGAGCCACAAGATTAAGTTAATCACAGCCATTGGATGAGGTCAAGCATTCTCACGTGCCATCCTCACGTCATCCACGTGGCACAAGGCTCACCCCGGCTACCAGGACAGGAGGTCCGGCCGATGTCAGACAGCTCCAGGCCCTCAGCGCCGAACTGGCCCACCTCGGGCGTCATCTCGGCAAGGACCACCGCCTCGGCTGAACCACCACGGGTACCACCTCGGCAGAAAGCTCCATCCCGGCTGAAGAAGCCAAGACAGAAGCCGAAGCAAGAGAGACCATTCACGTGTACCCTTCATCCCCCCACGTCGTCAGGCACGTGGAGGGATAGGGACACGCGCTGGTGGGACAGACGCGACATCCAGCCGCCCACGATCTTCGCCAGATCCCTGACAGAATCCCATCCAGCGGCTGAAGCCACATCAGGGCAAGGCCCGAGGGCAGATCCGCTGGTACTCCTACCGCCAAAGGCGCCCAACAGGATCTGGCCCAACAAGATGTGCATTAAATGCGATGTGGGCTGACCCGACGGGCATTTAATGCATAGTGGGCTGGATTGGACCACAATTAATGCAATATGGGCTGATCGTGACTTCCCAGTCCAATCGTGGGACCCACATCACAATATCTTCCGAAGATACGTTCCACCCTCTATAAATAGAGATCCATGCCACCATCTAAGGTACGCCATTCTTCCATACCAGAGCCGTTACTCTGCTTCTCTTCCTCCTCTCCTTCCATTGTTCCAGTTCATACACTGACTTTGGCATCGGAGAGCCTTGCGCCGCCCAGGCCAGGGTCCTCTGACCGTTTGCTATTCCCTTTCAGGCTTCCGGACGGCATCCAGACGTTTCCAGCAGCCATCATCTTCTCGGATAAGTCCTATAAGGCACCCTCTTATTGTGGGTCATTATTTTCTGCACCTACAATTGGCGCCGTCTGTGGGAAAGAAATATCCCAGCCATCCAAACCTCTCAAAACCTTCCCAATCTTCCTAACCTCATCCTTTCAGAAGCCATGCCTCCGAAAGCTAAGAAGGGCGTAGAATCTTCAGGAGCAGCGCTCGCGCTGCCACCACCGCCAACGGAAGTCCCTCCTCAGGAGCAGCCCCGCGCGGTGGATGGCACGACAGCAGGCGAGGGCCGCTTGGGCTCCCAACTCTTTGTCGAGATCCCTTTCCAAGGGGGAGACGAGGCCTCACCCTCAGCGGACGAGGTCCCGCCTCGCGAACGCGATGAGCGTCAGCATCAGCGTCCTCGGAAGGACAAAGCCGTGGCCGTGGGAGAAACGCGCCACGCTCAACCCCCTAGAGAGGTTCCCGAGGCTGCCCTCCTCCAGAAGCAACTCCAGAAGCAAAAGCGGATGATTCGCGAGCTCCAGCAGCAGCTGAGGGTAGTGCAAACTGCCTCCTTGAGGGAGGTCTCTGAGCCCCAAGGGAAAAAGAAGGGCGCTCCCAGCAAGGCAGCCCAGCCTCCTCGTGAGGACCTCAGACATCATTTGGACCAGAAACGGAGCCAGATTCGTGATGAAGGCTCGAGCAACAGCCGGAGTCACCATAGTCGCGATGGCCGAACTCATAGCTATCACAGTCCGAACCACCCCAAGCGAAAGTCCAGAGTTCAGACTCCAGAGGACGACGACGAGCAGGAATGGTTCGACAAACGTGTCAGGCGGGCTCTCCAGCACAACCTGGACATGCGGGACCAGAAGCAGCTCTGCGGGCACACTGATCTCGGGGGCTCTCCCTTCACCAAGGAAATCGAGCGCACCCCCTTGCCCAGGAAGTTCTCCGTCCCGCGGTTCGTCCCCTACGACGGACTCTCCGACCCATCTGCACACCTCCGACACTTCTCCCAGAAGATGTCTATCTGGGGAAATGAGGGTCACCTAAACTGCAAGATCTTCTCCTCCAGTTTGGGCGACCTCCCCCTGAAGTGGTTTTGCTCTCTCCCAGAGCAGTCGATTCCCAGTTGGAAGGAGCTCCAGCTCTCCTTCCTGAAGAAGTTCCAAGCATACACCGTCGTCCCCAAGAAGGAAGGGGACCTCATCGCCCTGAGAATGAAGCACGGCGAAACTCTCGCCAAGTTCACCCACCGGTTCTGGGCGATCTACGGCCAGATTGAGGGCGCAAGGGAGGGGATATCCATCTACGCCTTCCAGCACGCCCTGATCCCCGGCAGCGACCTGCGGAAGGACTTGGCCGGGGACACCCCAGAGTCCATGTCAGAGTTAATGTCCCGGGTAAAGCGCTTCATCGCCCGGGAAGAAGATGAGATCCGAGCTAAGGATCAGGACGGGCATCCGGAGCCCGAACAGAAGAATAGCCAGCCTCGGCAAAGAGGCGGGAGGCCCTCCCAGAAGCAGGAGCCCAAGCGGGACTGGGCCTCCAGCTCGGCGAAGCCTTCGTCGTCCAGGTCTGGGGGCAATTGGAAGCCCAGACCTCCCTCCAGCGCCGGTCAGAGCGTCAATGTCGTCTTCAAGGAGCCGATCTACCGCATCCTGGCCAAAATCAAGTCCGAGCCGTTCTTCAAGTACCCTCCGCCCCTGAAGAGTGAACCCACCGAAGGCTCCCGGAGCAAGCTCTACTGCGCCTTCCATAAGGGCAACGGGCACAGGACTGGAGAATGCAGGACTTTGCAGTGGTACCTGGAGAAGCTGGCCAAAGATGGCCACATTCCAGAGTTCATCAAGGAGGGTGATGCCGGCGGCAGCGAGGGCCGGGTTCACCAGAGCACGGCCCCAGCTCCAGACAGCGAGGACTCAGAGAAGATCATCAATGTGATCCATCTGGCGTCCTCCGCTCCCGCTTCCTCGTCCCGGGGAAGCTCCCAAACCCGTGCCGAAGCCAGGCGGGCTTCGCACGAAAAAGAAGTGATGAAAGCCGACCTCGCCCCGGCATCCAAGAAAGCCCGCCGCGACAAACCAGCCATCTCGTTCTCGGATCGAGATCTAGAGGGGGTCCAAGTCCCTCACAACGACCCCCTGCTACTCACCATGAAGTTGAGAGACTTCACCGTGAAGAGGATCCTCGTCGACTCCGGCAGCTCCTCCGAGGTCCTCTACTACGACTGCTTCAAACGGATGAAACTCTCCGAGGCAGACCTCACGGAGGTTCGTGCACCCCTGCTAGGGTTGTCCGCGACACCAGTCTACCCCAAGGGTAGAATCACCTTGGAAACCCAAGTTGGCGGAGCCTCCGTGACAGCCGACTTTCTGGTTGTGGATGCCCCTTCCCCCTACAATGTCATTCTGGGCAGGACGTGGCTCCACAAGCTAGAGGCAGTTCCTTCTTCCTTCCATCAAAAGCTGAAATTCGTCCATGAGAACGAGGAAGGCAAGATGGAGGTAGTCACAGTGAAGGGAGACCAGCAGCAGGCCAGGCAGTGCGTGTTGGCCGCAGTTCCAGCAGTAAAGGAGCCAGAGCGCGTTAACCTGGCCGAATTCGAAAAGGGCCTCGATGAGATCGGCAGGGACCCTGAGAAGAAGAGCATCGAGGACCTAGCCGAGGTCAGGCTAGACCCGGCGGACCAGGACCGTTTCTTCCTGATCGGCACCCAGCTGTCGGGCGAAGAAAGGGCCGAACTCTCTCGGTTCTTGATGCAGAATGTGGACGTCTTCGCTTGGAACCCAAGTGAGATGCCCGGGGTCGACCCAGAGGTCATGTGCCACAAGCTCAACGTCGACCCCGACCACAAGCCAGTGGTGCAGAGGGCCCGCAGAACCGGGCTGCAGCAGACAGATGCGGTCGTGGAAGAGGTCGACAACCTGCTAAAAGCAGGGGCCATCCGGGAAGTCCAGTACCCGGTATGGCTGGCCAACACGGTGGTCGTCAAGAAGAAAACTGGAAAATGGAGGGTGTGCGTAGACTTCACCGACCTGAACAGGGCTTGCCCTAAGGACAGTTTCCCCCTCCCGAAGATTGACCAACTGATTGACGCCACCGCCGGTCACGACCGAATGAGCTTCCTTGACGCCTACCGCGGCTACCATCAGATCCCGCTTTATGAGCCCGACGAGGAGAAAACATCATTCATCACCCCCCGCGGCACTTACTGCTATAAAGTAATGCCCTTTGGGCTGAAGAACGCGGGGGCAACCTATCAGCGCCTCGTCACGAAGATGTTCCAAGCCCAGCTCGGCCAAGCGGTGGAGGTGTATATCGACGACATGGTCGTCAAATCTGTGCGCTCCGGCGACCACCTGGCGGATCTCGGCCAAGTCTTTGACATCCTTCGCGCCTACAAGCTCAAGCTCAACGCTTCCAAGTGCGCCTTCGGCGTAGCCTCTGGCAAGTTTCTCGGCAGCTTGGTGACGCGGAGGGGGATAGAGGCCAATCCAGACCAGATCACCGCCATCCAGGACATCCAGAGTCCCTCCACCACAAAGGAAGTTCAAAAGCTTACGGGAATGGCCGCCGCACTCAATCGCTTCATCAGCCGCTCATCAGATAAGTGCAGGCCCTTTTTCCAGCTTTTGAGAAAAAATTTGAAGTTCCAATGGACCCCCGAGTGCGACCAGGCATTGGCCGCACTCAAAACTTATTTGATGTCACCCCCATTACTCTCCACCCCGACTCGGGGGGAGATTCTGTATTTATACCTAGCGGTCTCGGATCACGCAGTGAGCTCCGTCCTCATCAGGGAGGACGAGGGAGTTCAAAAGCCGATCTATTACACGAGCAAGACCCTGCTCGATGCCGAGACCAGGTACCTTCTGTTGGAGAAGCTCGCGTTGGCTCTTGTCACCGCCTCCCGCAAGCTCTCCCATTACTTTCAATCCCACATTATTGTGGTGATCACGGAGCACCCACTCCGTTCTTTGTTCAAGAAAGCTGACTTTTCAGGGCGCATATCAAAGTGGGCAGTTGAACTGGGGCAATACGACATACAGTACCGTCCCCGAACTGCAATCAAAGCCCAGATTCTGGCAGACTTCATAGTCGAATTCGCCTGCCCCAATCCGGCTCCGACTCAGCTCGGCACGGCACTGGGGGGCACAGGGCAAGAGCCAGCAGAAACAGAAGTCCAGCAGTCTCCCACCTCGGCATGGAGGATCTTCGTGGACGGGTCGTCCACCTCCAAGAGAGCGGGCGCCGGCATAGTTCTCCAATCGCCAGAGGGACTGGTCATAGAGCAGGCTTTCACCCTCGACTTCAAAGCGACGAACAATGAGGCAGAGTACGAAGCACTGATCGCAGGGTTGAACAGCGCCCGAGTCCTCGGAGCCCAGCACCTGGAAATCTTCAGCGATTCTCAACTGGTAACTAGCCAGCTCGCTGGAGACTACCAGGCCAGGGACGACAGGATGGCGGCCTACTTAGCCCTGGCAAAAAAGCTACTCTCCCAATTCCAGAAAGCCGAGGTCGCCCGAGTCCTCGGAGCCCAGCACCTGGAAATCTTCAGCGATTCTCAACTGGTAACTAGCCAGCTCGCTGGAGACTACCAGGCCAGGGACGACAGGATGGCGGCCTACTTAGCCCTGGCAAAAAAGCTACTCTCCCAATTCCAGAAAGCCGAGGTCAGGCAAATCTCCCGAGATACCAACACGCACGCAGATGCGCTTGCAAACCTGGCCTCCGCTGTTGAAGCAGGAAAGAAGAGGACCATCGAGGTCGGGTCAGTGTCGAGGTCAAGTCTAGAATTTCAGTCATCTCGGCTTGTCCTCTGCGCTGACCTCGGCCCCAGCTGGATGGATCCAATCGTCGCCTACCTGAAAGATGACCAGCTCCCCGAGGATAAGACAGAAGCCCACAAGATCAGGCTCAAGGCAGCCCGCTTTTGGCTCTCTCCAGAAGGCAAACTCTACAGGAAGTCCTTCACAGGTCCATACCTCCAGTGTGTCCACCCGACCAAGGTGGACGACTTCCTGTACGAGATTCACGAAGGAATCTGCGGCAGCCATATAGGAGGTCGCTCATTGGCCTACAGAGCAATCAGCCAGGGTTACTGGTGGCCCTACATGCAGAAGGACGCCCAGGTCTACGCCAGAAAATGCGAGAAATGCCAGAAGTTCTCCCACTCCCTCCATCAGCCAGCGCAGGATCTGAGCCCCCTCTCCAGTCCATGGCCCTTCGCTCAATGGGGCCTGGACATTGTGGGGCCCCTTCACCGAGCTCCAGGGAACAAAAAATGGCTGATAGTGGCTACGGACTACTTCACCAAGTGGATAGAGGCTGAACCGTTGTCTTCCATCACGGACAGGGACTCCAGGAACTTCGTTTGGAAAAACATCCTTACGAGGTTCGGCATCCCCCGGACCTTGATTTCAGATAACGGGACTCAGTTCGATTCCAAATCCTTCAGAGATTTCTGCCAAGAGCATGGCATCAAAAACCATTACTCCACCCCGGCATATCCACAGAGTAATGGCCAGGCAGAAATCTCCAACAAAGTGATCCTGGACGGCCTGAAGAAGCGACTGGACAAAGCAAAGGGCAGATGGACAGAAGAGCTTCCGAGCGTGCTGTGGGCCTATCGAACAACTCCAAGGAGGTCCACTTCGGCGACACCATTCTCTCTGGCCTACGGTATGGAGGCGGTCATTCCCCTGGAAATCGGCCTTCCTACCCTGAGGACAGAGCTGGTCGACCAAGGCCGAAATGAGACGAACCTGGCAATGGAGCTGGAGCTAGCGGACGAACGACGAGAAGCGGCAGCCCTGAGACTAACCGACTATCAACAACGGTTAGCCAGGGCATACAATCAGAATGTCAAGGAAAGAAGGTTCACCACGGGAGAGCTCGTTTTAAAGAAGACCCTGCCAGCTGACAGAGAACCAAACGAAGGGAAGCTAGCCCCGAACTGGCACGGCCCGTTCAGAGTAGTTTCACTGGCAGGAAAGTCAGCCTACAAGCTCGAAGGCTTGGATGGCAAGCCATTGCCGAGACCGTGGAATGCATCCCACTTGAAGAAATTTTATTTCTAAGGATGTAATGGATCTCAATCAATGAAAACAGCTTTCACCTTGTCATCAACTTGTCATCTCTCTGACTGATTTCGACGAGATCGGGCCCTCCGCCCTGGAAGAGACCTCGAGTCCAGACTCGGTCAATTCCTAAAGCTCCTAGCCTTGGGCTATGGAGAAGGCTTCGAGTCCTTACTCAGCCGAGATCGGGCCCTCCGCCCTGGAAGAAGACCTCGAGTCCAGACTCGGTCGATTCCTAAAGCTCCTAGCCTTGGGCTATGGAGAAGGCTTCGAGTCCTTACTCAGCCGAGATCGGGCCCTCCGCCCTGGAAGAGACCTCGAGTCCAGACTCGGTCGATTCCTAAAGCTCCTAGCCTTGGGCTATGGAGAAGGCTTCGAGTCCTTGCTCAGCCGAGATCGGGCCCTCCGCCCTGGAAGAGACCTCGAGTCCAGACTCGGTCGATTCCTAAAGCTCCTAGCCTTGGGCTATGGAGAAGGCTTCGAGTCCTTACTCAGCCGAGATCGGGCCCTCCGCCCTGGAAGAAGACCTCGAGTCCAGACTCGGTCGATTCCTAAAGCTCCTAGCCTTGGGCTATGGAGAAGGCTTCGAGTCCTTACTCAGCCGAGATCGGGCCCTCCGCCCTGGAAGAGACCTCGAGTCCAGACTCGGTCGATTCCTAAAGCTCCTAGCCTTGGGCTATGGAGAAGGCTTCGAGTCCTTGCTCAGCCGAGATCGGGCCCTCCGCCCTGAAAGAAGACCTCGAGTCCAGACTCGGTCGATTCCTAAAGCTCCTAGCCTTGGGCTATGGAGAAGGCTTCGAGTCCTTACTCAGCCGAGATCGGGCCCTCCGCCCTGGAAGAGACCTCGAGTCCAGACTCGGTCGATTCCTAAAGCTCCTAGCCTTGGGCTATGGAGAAGGCTTCGAGTCCTTACTCAGCCGAGATCGGGCCCTCCGCCCTGGAAGAGACCTCGAGTCCAGACTCGGTCGATTCCTAAAGCTCCTAGCCTTGGGCTATGGAGAAGGCTTCGAGTCCTTACTCAGCCGAGATCGGGCCCTCCGCCCTGGAAGAGACCTCGAGTCCAGACTCGGTCGATTCCTAAAGCTCCTAGCCTTGGGCTATGGAGAAGGCTTCGAGTCCTTACTCAGCCGAGATTGGGCCCTCCGCCCTGGAAGAGACCTCGAGTCCAGACTCGGTCGATTCCTAAAGCTCCTAGCCTTGGGCTACGGAGGAGGCTTCGAGTCCAGACTCGGCCGGATTCCTAGTATCTGGGTTTTTACACCCCTCAAAGATCATTGCCGAGCTCACGCTTTAACAGCCATGACCAAGGGAATGATGCCAGCACTCAAACACAATGCAAGCATTCCAGGGCAATACACAGAAAGAGAAGGAATTCAAAAGCATTGGACAATGTTTGGATAATCAAAAAATTCCTTTTCATTTATTATGAACTGCTTTGTTACAACAACTACAGAACAGAAAGAGGAGTACAGGAAGGAGGATCGCAGTCCTCTGAAAACAAAAAATGAAGCAGAAAATAAAGTGACAGAAAGACTCTGATCTTCACTGACTCTTCAGGCGTCACTGACTCTTCAGGCAGAGGGCTCCTGGAGGTCCTGAGCGATCCCTGGACCCCGCTGGGCTCTGCCACACACTCGGTGGCAGTGGGAGCGGCAAAGCTTGAAGAAACCTCGCGGACCAGCGAGGCCCAATCCCGCCTGCCGTACGACGGGCGCACAGGGCCGTGTCGGACGAGAAGGCGCCACCGTCCCCCTGCAGCGCATCCTCACTCTGTCTCGCCAGGGACGGATGGCCGTGGACCCGCGTTCAGAAAGCGCGTAGTCCACGGGGATTTCCTTCAGAAAGCGCGCAAACCACGACAGCCTTCCCCCCTCGGGGATAGCCGTCCAACGGCGTAGGGTTCCCCCCCGGATCAAGAAACTTCGGACACCTCCCGGACATGATTCCTACAGCCATGTTCTTTTCTTCTCCCATGGCGAGCTTACCACCCCTATTTATAGGAAGGAGGAGGACTCGGTCTCCGAAGAAAGTTATGAGGGCGAAGTCTCCCACACGTTACTGGGAATGCACGGCTGTTGACCAGCGATTCCTATGGCGCCACGTGGAGACATCCGTCCGATTCCCTCGTCTGCTGCGCCACCTCGTTTGTTGCTATTTATGGTCTCGAGAATACGGGGTGTCAGTACTGACAGTTTGACTCTTTCTACCTCAAGGGCCACGCCACACCGCAAAGGCATTCAACACCATTCAATCCACGTCCAGAGGTAAAAAAGGAAGCAAATGCAGGGAAAAATACGCAAGTGAAGAAGTCTTTTCATTAACAATGGAAAGGATTACAAGGCTGAAAGCAAAAGTATCACAAAAAGAACCACAAGGTAGAGCTACTCCGGTCTCGGCGACTCGACCAGGTCAATCACCGTTTCCAAGGGGCCAGAAGCTTCGACCAAGACAGGGACCTCGCTTGGAGCGTCGCTGGCAGACGGGGCTTCAGCTGGCACCTCAGCCGAACCAGGAGCCGAAGTCTCACCCTGAGGCACGGCTAAAGCCTCGCTGGCGACTGGGGCATCGCTTAAGACCGGGGCAGCTGGAACGTCGACAACCGTAGGGGCTTCGACCGGGGCACTATCAGTTGAAGGTACGGAGCTCGGCTCGGGATCCAGGTCCGAATACTTCGGCAGGTCCTGATAGACGGGGTGGTCTTCAGGAACCCCCGCACGTCTCAGTGCGGCCAGGCACCCCTCCTCGAACAGGATGGCGGTGATCTCCTCCACCTGCTTCTCGTACAGCTCGGTGGCTCGATCTACCCCATCCTGGAAGGCGGACTGGGCCTCCTTCTCAAGCTCGGCGTTCGCAGCCTTCAGCCTCGCCGTTTCAGCACGCAGCCTCGTCTCCTCAGCAGTAGACTCAGCTTTCAATCTGGCCAGCTCGGCCTCCAATTCGGCGGCCTTCTTGTTCCTCGCCCAAAGCTCGCCTTTCATGTGGTCGGCCCGAGACGAGAGTTCGGCGACCTCAGCCAGAGCCGAGGCCAGCCGAGCAGATTCTCCAGCACTGGCTACCTTGAGCTCCTCCAATCCCTTCCGCTGCTCGTCTAGCTCCTTCCTCAACTTCTCCCGCTCGGACTCCAGGCGGGTCACCCTTGCAGCGCTCTTATCCCTCCTTCCCACCACGGTTAGGAGCCTCTGCACGTTCTGCAAAAAGAAACAGAGTCAGGATTCGACCAAGGTACTTGCAGAATGAAGAGAGGCGTTGCAAACACTTACCCGAATACTGTCCTGGATCGCCGAGACCATCAGGCTATCATCCTCGTACCTGTCGTGCGTCTCCATATCTTTTGGCAGAGCACAGGCCTTGGCGAGAGCCCCGATCACCTCGGCATTTCCCAGCAACCGGTCTTCAACGCTCAAGGGTTCGCCGGTAGAGGTTTCCATCCTCGGCTTCCACGGTGCTGGGGCAGTTCGGGGCCCGGAAGCCGATCCGGACCCTTGTCCCGCCGAGATGAGAGGCTCGCGCGCTGGACCGACAGCCGACTTGCTGACCAGCGCACCCTTTTCAGCCGGCGCACTCTTTTCCTTCGGCGCGCTCTTCTCGCCTCCTTTCTCGGCAGGAGCTTTGGCCCCAGGAGCTTTGCCCGACTGTAGATCGGCCCTTGAGCTCTTCTCCCCCGCTTTGGACTTCTTCCTGGGCGGGGACCCCTCCTTCGAGCGGTCCGGCGAGCGTTGCCGGGCTCTCCCACTCGGGACAGGAGCAGGAACAGAGGGAGCGCCCACGCCCGCCGGACCCGAAGCAGCATGAGTGCCAGTAGGCGACGGAGTCCCAGAAGACATTGACCTCTGCCTAAACTTGGCAGCCAGGTCCCTGACAGCGGCCTCCCTCGAGCTTCCTCCCATGTCCTCCTCTTGGTCAGAGATATAAGCTTCCACTATCTGCGACAAGTCCGGCAGCCCCGGATCGGAAGTGGACGCTTCGGCTCCAGACGCAGTCCGGTCAGCAACAGGATCGGTCAAGGGGATCCCGCTGAACACCGCAACCGATACGGTCGGACGGTCAGGGTGTGTCTCGTCCGCCCCAGGAACTCCGGTCCTGTGGTAGTGGCCGCGATACCTCGGCTTGTACCCAAGCAGTTTCCAAGCCGACCTGGTTTCGTGCCCCTTGTACCGTTCGACCTTGTTGATGTCTTCGGTGTTCCTCTTCCAACCTTCGCTAGCAGCTCGGCGTCTCCTCGCACCCGCCTCTGCTCGACAGGCAAAGAAAAATGTCAGTTCGGCACCAGTAAGATAAGCAGAACAGTAAAGGAGAAAAGCAGCGATGATTACTTGGGACTTCCCCAGGGCGACGTGGGACCGATAGCCTCCTATCTTCGCCTGGGCCGAACTCCCAGTCCCCCGAGACGCAGAAGAAATCCTCCTCGGCGTTCTTACTTGAATCCTCCAAGGCTAGGACGAAGCCCCTTCGCTGCGGCTTCACACGGAGATAGTATCTTCCCTCCCCAGCCTTGCAGATATCATAAGTGTCCTCGATATCGTGAGGGCCCAGGTTGGTCCCCAAGATCTCGTTCAGCTTCGCTGTGCCCATGATGACCTTGTAGCCATTGGGCATCAGCTGGCCCGGGGCGAGGGACCAAAGGCTAAGGCAAGCCCTAAGCAAGGGGTGCAGTGGAAACCTGACCCCGCCCTCGATCACAGAGATCAGAGGGAATGGCATCCAGCCGCCGTAGCAGCGATAGAGGGCAGCGTCGGCAAGGTCTGCCGGTTTCAGGAGGACCCCCACCGGAATTTTGAAGGCAGTCCTAAACTCGGCCAAGCCCTCATCAGAATCTACCCTGAATCTAGGGGTGCCCATGTCTAGAAGGGGTAACGGCGGAGAAAAGCCCTAGAAATCGAAAAACCCCAAGAGAAACCAGACGAAAGAGCAAAGCGACTTACGAGGACGAAGAGGCAGATCAGGAGCAGATCCAGACGCGTTCCACGATTGTCGTCCTCAAACAGATCTCAAGAACCAGAGCGGAGATCGGGAGCCTCGAACGGATCTCAGCAACCAGAACAGAAATTGAAAGTAAAAGCAGAGGCGAAGGCGAAAAGAGTCAGAAGCAAGAAGAAGAAGGGGACTGCCCTATTTATAGAAGGAGAAACCCTCATTTGGGTACCGCCTCCGAATTCGAAGAGACACTTCAAAGCCCGTGCCCGTCAATCAATGAGACAACCCGTCAATCGACGAGACAACGCAGTCGGCGCAGAAACTACACGCGTAGCCGTCAGCTCGGTTCCAAAGGCAGACAGGGCAGAACATTTATTGCTTTGAAGAGTTGAAGCGACACCAGGTAATGATCACAGTATCCCCAGATGGATCCTTCTAGCTTTCAACCCCTAAAGGCTAGCACACTTCAGAGGTCAAAACCTAGGGGGCAATTGTGTGGGGAGATTTCCCGAGCCACAAGATTAAGTTAATCACAGCCATTGGATGAGGTCAAGCATTCTCACGTGCCATCCTCACGTCATCCACGTGGCACAAGGCTCACCCCGGCTACCAGGACAGGAGGTCCGGCCGATGTCAGACAGCTCCAGGCCCTCAGCGCCGAACTGGCCCACCTCGGGCGTCATCTCGGCAAGGACCACCGCCTCGGCTGAACCACCACGGGTACCACCTCGGCAGAAAGCTCCATCCCGGCTGAAGAAGCCAAGACAGAAGCCGAAGCAAGAGAGACCATTCACGTGTACCCTTCATCCCCCCACGTCGTCAGGCACGTGGAGGGATAGGGACACGCGCTGGTGGGACAGACGTGACATCCAGCCGCCCACGATCTTCGCCAGATCCCTGACAGAATCCCATCCAGCGGCTGAAGCCACATCAGGGCAAGGCCCGAGGGCAGATCCGCTGGTACTCCTACCGCCAAAGGCGCCCAACAGGATCTGGCCCAACAAGATGTGCATTAAATGCGATGTGGGCTGACCCGACGGGCATTTAATGCATAGTGGGCTGGATTGGACCACAATTAATGCAATATGGGCTGATCGTGACTTCCCAGTCCAATCGTGGGACCCACATCACAATATCTTCCGAAGATACGTTCCACCCTCTATAAATAGAGATCCATGCCACCATCTAAGGTACGCCATTCTTCCATACCAGAGCCGTTACTCTGCTTCTCTTCCTCCTCTCCTTCCATTGTTCCAGTTCATACACTGACTTTGGCATCGGAGAGCCTTGCGCCGCCCAGGCCAGGGTCCTCTGACCGTTTGCTATTCCCTTTCAGGCTTCCGGACGGCATCCAGACGTTTCCAGCAGCCATCATCTTCTCGGATAAGTCCTATAAGGCACCCTCTTATTGTGGGTCATAATTTTCTGCACCTACAGAAACCAAGCCTTTTTATCTGGATTAAGAGAGGAAATTGTGATTTGAGATTGATGTGCAGAGAAGTTATATATAGCATTCTATCAGATTAAGAAAGTTGTATATAGTAACTAAAAAGATTCTGCATTGAGTGATATGTAATATACATATAATTTAACAGCAAGTTATATATACTACAACTTTGTAAGGCACCCAAGTTCCCCTATTAAGCATCAAGATCTCTCATGGACGAAGAACGAGGAGAAGGTAAGCTCTTTCCCCTTCCTCTGCTATTTGTATCATGTTACAGTACTATATAACCTGACTGACGTAAAGAATGCATCTGCACCACATCTCTCCATCTTTACCTTGTCTGCACCACATCTCTCCATCTTTACCTTGTCTGCACCACATCTTCCCTCCGTTTTGCATTACCTAGCATGGTCATTTAGGAAAATACCTATTAAACAAGAAGAAGAAAGGTCTTTCACCCAGGTTAGGGACATGGGTGTGTAGCTAGATGTGTGAGTTCAAATCTGAGATGAAGCATAAAACCAAAGAGGAGAAATCACACGAGTAGCTGAAGATAACAATCCTTCTTTTAGGAATGCCGGGCATACATTGGAATTTTTTTTTTTTTTTTTATATTTAGGATCGATAACAAGAACTTGCATTAAAAGATGAAGGGATTACAAAGAGAAAAAAACAAGCGAAAAAGAATAAAGAGAAAACAAAAGGATAGAATGAGGGAACACAAAGGTACAAAAGCATTGTATCCCCCTTAATTACAACACAACTACAAAGTAAAACCCTCCCAAGGGGAGGCCCTATCATATCCGCCATTATTTTGGCCAATCTACCTAAACTCGTAGCAAAAAGAAACATTAATATTATAAGATAGAGCTTGAATTTCTTTAAAGAGGAATTGGAGCCATCAAGGACTGACCTTTCGATTAGAAATCCAAGTGATTACTGTGTGGGGAGATTTCCAGAGCTACAGGATTAAGCTAATCACAGCCATAGATGGGTTTAAACATCCTCACGTGCCGTCCACGTGCCGTCCACGTGGCACCGATCCCATCCCGGCTACCAGGGGAGAGGCCTTGGCCGACATCAAACATCTCCAGGCCACAAGCGCCGAACTGGACCGCCTCGGGCATCATCTCGGCAAAGAGTCCATCTCGGCAAGGCCACCCCGGATGCCATCTCAGTAAAGAATCCTACCTCGGCTAAATCTACCTCGGCCGAAGAAGCCAGGACAGTAGCCGGGGAAAGAGAATCTTCGCTTGGGCCCCTCATCCCCCACGTCATCAGGCACGTGGAGGGATTGGGTCACGAGCTAGTGGGACAGATATGACATCCAGCCGCCCACTATCTTCACCAGATCGCCACATGGCAGCATCCAGCGGCTGAGGCCACATCAGGGCAAGGCCCGAGGGAAGATCCGCTGGTACTCCTACCGCCAAAGGCGCCCAACACAATCTGGCCCAACAAGACACGCATTTAATGCGATGTGGGCTGACCCGACTGGCATTAAATGCTGAGTAGGCCGGATTAGACTGCATTTATTACTTTGTGGGCTGATCATGACTCTCCAGTCAGATCGTGGGACCCACACCAAAATATCCTCTCAGAGATACGATCCAGACCTCTATAAATAGACTCCCAAACACCATGCAAGGTACGCACGATCCTGCACACAGAGCCCTTACTCTGTTTCTCTTCTCCCTCTCTTCCATCGTTCCAGTCCATACACTGACTTTGGCATCGGAGAGCCTTGCGCCGCTCAGGCCAGGGTCCTCTGACCGTTTGCTACTCTCTTTCAGGCTATCGGACGGCATCCAGACATTCCAGACAACATCATCTTCCCGGATAAGTCCTGTAAGGCACCCTCTTATTGTGGGTCGTAATTTTCTGCACCTACAATTGGCGCCGTCTGTGGGAAAGAAATATCCCAGCCATCCAAACCTCTCAAAATCTTCCCAATCCTTCTAAACATCGATCTCTCAGAAGCCATGCCTCCGAAAGCTAAGAAGGGGGTAGAATCCTCAAGAGCAGCGCTCGAGGAGCTGCCACCACCACCACCAACGGAAGTCCCTCCACAAGGACGTTCCCGTACGGTGCAGGGCACGACTGCAGGGGAGGGCCGCCTGGGCTCTCAGCTCTTTATCGAGTTCCCACTCCAAGAGGGGCTCGAGGCCGCGACCCCGTCAGAGGAAGTCCCGCCACCCAAACACGATGAGCGTCAGCATCAGCGTCCCCGGAAGGACAAAGCCGTGGCCGTAGGAGAAACGCGCCACGCTCAACCCACTGGAGAAGTTCCCGAAGCTGCCCTCCTCCAGAAACAACTCCAGAAGCAAGAACGTATGATTCGCGAGCTCCAGCAGCAGCTGAGGGCAGTGCAAACTGCCCCTTTGAGGGAGGTCACTGAGCCTCAAGGGAAAAAGAAGGACGCTCCCAGCAGGGCAGCCCAGCCTCCTCGTGAGGAACTCAGACATCATCTGGACCAGAAACGGAGCCAGATCCGTGACGAAGGCTCGAGCAACAGCCGAAGTCACCACAGCCGCGACAGCCGAACTCGTAGCCGTCGTAGCCCAAACCATCCGAAGCGGAAGACCCGAGCTCAGACTCCAGAAAAGGACGACGAGCAAGAGCGATTTGACAAACGTGTCAGATTGGCTCTCCAGCGCAACTTAGACATGCGGGATCAGAAGCAGCTCTGTGGTCACACTGATCTCGGGGGCTCTCCCTTCACAAAAGAGATTGAGCACACCCCCTTGCCCAAGAAGTTCTCCGTCCCGCGGTTCGTCCCCTATGACGGACTGTCCGACCCATCTGCACACCTCCGACACTTCTCCCAGAAGATGTCCATCTGGGGAAACGAGGGTCACCTGAACTGCAAAATCTTCTCCTCCAGTTTGGGTGACCTCCCCCTGAAGTGGTTCTGCTCCCTCCCGGAGCAGTCGGTTTCCAGTTGGAAGGAGCTCCAGCTCTCCTTCCTGAAGAAGTTCCAAGCCTACACCGTCGTCCCCAAGAAGGAAGGGGACCTCATCGCCCTGAGAATGAAGCAGGGCGAAACTCTCGCCAAGTTCACCCACCGATTCTGGGCGGTCTACAGCCAGATCGAGGGCGCGAGGGAGGGGATAGCCACCTACGCCTTCCAGCATGCCCTGATCCCTGGCACCGACTTGCGAAAGGACTTGGCCGGGGACACCCCAGAATCCATGTCAGAATTGATATCCCGGGTGAAGCGCTTTATCGCCCGGGAGGAAGACGAGATCCGAGCTAAGGATCAGGACGGGCATCCGGAGCCCGAACAGAAGAATAGCCAGCCTCGGCAGAAAGGCGGGAGGCCCTCCCAGGAGCAGGAGCCCAAGCAGGCTTGGTTCTCCAGTTCGGCGAAGCCTGCGTCGTCCAGGTTTGGGGGCACCTTGCAGCCCGGGCCCCCCACCAGCGCCAGTCAGGGCGTCAACGTCGTCTTCAAGGAGCCGATCTACCGCATCCTGACCAAGATCAGGTCCAAGCCGTTCTTCAAGTACCCTCCGCCCATGCAGAATGAGCCCACCTCAGGCGCCCGAAGCAAGCTCTACTGCTCCTTCCATAGGGGCAATGGGCACAGGACCGAAGACTGCAACTCTCTGCAGTGGTATCTGGAGAAGCTGGCCGAAGAGGGCCACATTCCAGAGTTCGTTGAGGCAGTAGATGCTGGCGGCAGCGAGGGCCGAGTTCACCAGAACGCAGCCCAGATTCCAGACAACGAGGATTCGGAGAAGATCATTACGTGATCCATCTGGCGTCCTCTGTATCCATCTGTATCCCAAGAAATTCAACTTCTAAAAGATGTAATGAATCTCTGAATCAATGGAAATGGCGTTCGCCCCGTCATCAATCTGTCAACCTTTCTGGTCGACTCCGGCAACACAGGCTCTACGCCCTGGAAACGGCATGGAAGAGTTCCTACACTCAGCCTTTCCTAAAGCCCCCGTGTCTTGGACACACACAGGCTCTACGCCCTGGAAACGGCATGGAAGAGTTCCTACACTCAGCCTTTCCTAAAGCCCCCGTGTCTTGGACACACAGGCTCTACGCCCTGGAAACGGCATGGAAGAGTTCCTACACTCAGCCTTTCCTAAAGCCCCCGTGTCTTGGACACACACAGGCTCTACGCCCTGGAAACGGCATGGAAGAGTTCCTACACTCAGCCTTTCCTAAAGCCCCCGTGTCTTGGACACACACAGGCTCTACGCCCTGGAAACGGCACAGAAGAGTTCTTACACTCAGCCTTTCCTAAAGCCCCCGTGTCTTGGACACACTTGGGCTCTACGCCCTGGAAACGGCACAGAAGAGTTCCTACACTCAGCCTTTCCTAAAGCCCCCGTGTCTTGGACACACTTGGGCTCTACGCCCTGGAAACGGCATGGAAGAGTCCCTACACTCAGCCTTTCCTAAAGCCCCGTGTCTTGGACACAATCGAGGCTCTACGCCTTGGAAATGGCCTGCAGTTCCTACACTCAGCCGTTTCCTAAAGTCCGGGTTCATAAACCCCTCACAACGGCAGTTCGGCCAAGGACAGTTTCCTAAAGTCCGGGTTCATACACCCCTCAGAAGGCCATAGCCGCACTCTCGCCTAGCCGAGTCCAGCGGAACGATGGATCTACCCGGCGCAAGGCAATTCGGCCAAGGTATGGATCCACCTCGGCGCAAGGCCAGCCATTTCGGCCAAAGCCAGTCTTCAAAAAAGAAGAGCTGTGCCATCACTCAAACGCAGAAAAGCAGCACAAAAACACAAGTGTTCCAGAACAATGCAAGGAAAAAAGACAAATAAAGAGCAGCCCGGCTACTGTGGCTTCGGCGACTCCACTAGGTCGATCACCGTATCTGTTGGACCAATGGATTCGGCCGAAACCGCGACCTTGCTGTGAGCGTCGCTGGCAGGAGATTCTTCGACCAGGGCCTCATTTGCTCCGGGGGCAGAAGAGGCCTCACCCCGAGGCACGGCAGAAGCAACACTGGCAACCGGGGCACCGCTCAAGACCGGGGCAGCTGGAGCATCTTCCGGAGCAGGAACCACTGCAGGAGCTCCAACTGGGGCACTTTCGGCTGCAGAAGCGGAGCTCGGCTCAGGAGCCCCCGCACCTCTCAGTGCGGCCAGGCATCCTTCCTCGAACAGGATGGCGGTGACCTCCTCCACCTGCCTCTCGTACGGCTCAGTGGCTCGATCCACCCCATCCTGGAGGGCGGACCGAGCCTTGGCCTGAAGAGAGGCCTTTTCCTTCTCCAGCTCGGCGTTCGCCGTCTTCAGCCTTGTCGTCTCGGCGCGCCCCGCCAGCACTTCCCTACGCAGCTTCGTCCCCTCAGCAGTAGATTCAGCCTTCAATCTGGCCAGC
Organism: Litsea cubeba; assembly: GCA_012931725.1. NCBI lineage: Eukaryota > Viridiplantae > Streptophyta > Magnoliopsida > Laurales > Lauraceae > Litsea > Litsea cubeba. The sequence continues at coordinate 41,620,774 of CM022945.1, forward strand.
TCAGACTCCAGTTCGGCGGTCTTCTTGTTCCTCGCCCAGACAGCCTTCTTCGACATAAGTTCGGCGACATCAGCCAGAGGCGATGCCAGCCGAGCAGCCTCTTCAGCGCTGGCCTTCATCCCCTCTATTCATTTCCGCGACTCTTCCAACTCCCTCTTCAGCTTGTCCCTCTCAGACTTCAGCTGAGTGACCCGCGTCGCGTTCTTATCGCTCCTTCCCACCACGGTCAGGAGCCACTGCACGTTCTGCAAAGGGAAACAGAGGGTCAGGTTCGACCAAGACACTTGAAGAATGAAGAAACGCAAACACTTACCAGGAGATTAGCCTGGATCGCCGAGACCATCTCGTGCGTCTCCATGTCTCTTGGCAGAGCACAGACCTTGGCGAAAGCTCCGATCACCTCGGCATTCCCCAACAGCCGGTCCTCGACTTTCAGAGGCTCACCGGGCTGAGTCTTCATCCTCGGCCTCCATGGCGCTGGGGCACTCCGGGGCCCGGAGGCCGATCCAGACCCTTGCCCCACCGAGATCGTCAGCTCGCGGGCCGCTCCACCGGCCGGCTTGCTGACCTGCGCGCTCTTCTCAATATGAGCCTTGGCTCCGGGGGCCCGCGCAGGGCCCTCATTCTTCGGAGGCTGTTCAGCCCCCGAGTCCTTCTCCCCAGCCTTGGACTTCTTTCTAGGCGGGGACCCCTCCCTTGGGCGCTCCGGCGAAGCGTCGCCGCACTCCCGCACTCGGAGCAGGAGTAGAAGCTGGAGCAGGAGCAGAAGCTGAAGTAGCGCCAGCACCTCCCGAGCTCGAAGCAGCGCGGGTGCTGGCAGAAGATGGCGTCGCAGACTAAGAAGACCCCCGCCTAAACTTGGCCGCTAGGTTCGACGGTTCCGAACTTGAAGTAGACGACTAGGGACCGGATGCAGCTCGGCTCGCAACAGGATCGTTCACAGGGATCCCGGCAGACACCGCTATCAGTGAAGAGGCGACGCGTGTAGCCGTCGACTCGCTTCCCAGTACAGGCAAGACAGAGCATGTATCGCTTCAGAGCAGTTGAAGCAACACCAGACGACGATCGCCACATCCCCGGACGGATTCTTCTAGCTTTCAACCCCTAAAGGCTAGCACACTTCAGAGGTCAAAAGCTAGGGGGCAATTGTGTGGGGAGATTTCCAGAGCTACAGGATTAAGCTAATCACAGCCATAGATGGGTTTAAACATCCTCACGTGCCGTCCACGTGCCGTCCACGTGGCACCGATCCCATCCCGGCTACCAGGGGAGAGGCCTTGGCCGACATCAAACATCTCCAGGCCACAAGCGCCGAACTGGACCGCCTCGGGCATCATCTCGGCAAAGAGTCCATCTCGGCAAGGCCACCCCGGATGCCATCTCAGTAAAGAATCCTACCTCGGCTAAATCTACCTCGGCCGAAGAAGCCAGGACAGTAGCCGGGGAAAGAGAATCTTCGCTTGGGCCCCTCATCCCCCACGTCATCAGGCACGTGGAGGGATTGGGTCACGAGCTAGTGGGACAGATATGACATCCAGCCGCCCACTATCTTCACCAGATCGCCACATGGCAGCATCCAGCGGCTGAGGCCACATCAGGGCAAGGCCCGAGGGAAGATCCGCTGGTACTCCTACCGCCAAAGGCGCCCAACACAATCTGGCCCAACAAGACACGCATTTAATGCGATGTGGGCTGACCCGACTGGCATTAAATGCTGAGTAGGCCGGATTAGACTGCATTTATTACTTTGTGGGCTGATCATGACTCTCCAGTCAGATCGTGGGACCCACACCAAAATATCCTCTCAGAGATACGATCCAGACCTCTATAAATAGACTCCCAAACACCATGCAAGGTACGCACGATCCTGCACACAGAGCCCTTACTCTGTTTCTCTTCTCCCTCTCTTCCATCGTTCCAGTTCATACACTGACTTTGGCATCGGAGAGCCTTGCGCCGCTCAGGCCAGGGTCCTCTGACCGCTTGCTACTCTCTTTCAGGCTATCGGACGGCATCCAGACATTCCAGACAACATCATCTTCCCGGATAAGTCCTGTAAGGCACCCTCTTATTGTGGGTCGTAATTTTCTGCACCTACAATTACATTAGAAGAATCACTCTCTCCAATAAAGATACCATGGAAGTACTTGGAAGAGTATAAGAGAGCTTCTAAAATAGCTAAAACCCCAGCTACGTCAGAATCACAAAATCCTACATGCTGTGAAAACATAAAGACGACCTCACCCATACTATTTTGCAACACACTGCCAATGCAAGCCGGACCAATTTACATCTCACAGCACCATCAACATTGAACTCGAACCCACCAACAAAGGGCGGACAGCCAGAGACCAAAGAATAGATTTTTTGATCTTAATTGGACCACACCTCATCAGATTCCCAAGTAATAAGCATACTGCTAACAGATGATTGGAACTCCTTAATTTCCAGTCAACACCCACTAATTCTTGATCATTTTTAAGTGATGGAAGAAATCAACTCCGCTCAAAGTAAAACTCATAGCTAGAAACTAGCCACAACTTTCAATGTTGCCGACCAGTTCCGTGGAACCCAACTTGATCTAGGCCAATCATATTCTCTTAACATTTCTATAGGTATATAAAATGACGATAATTTTGGGATCCTTTTAGTGACACTAGGGATATGTACTAATGATTGGATGGAGAAAGGATTGGCACTTTATGTGGTCTTATATGTATAAAAGCTGATCAACTCTGAGTTTATTTGCTACGGAAAGTTCAAATGTCATTACAAAAGTTGAAGGTGTTGCAGCCAAAATGGACCGCTAATTACAATTTAACCAATTAATACAACGAAAATAAACAATCAAACAATATAGAATTAACTATCTACCAATCACACACTACAAGAAGGCAGACACAATATTTAGCGTGGAAACCCTATTCAGGGAGAAAAGCAACGAGCCAAAACTCAAGAGTTTACGAACAGTTACAAGATACACTCACATGCTCCTTTACCTCAGTCTGTACCTCGATCTAAGGACTGTAGTTGTTATTGCAAAGAATTCACTAACACGACATCCACGATGCCCTGTTCTCCTTACTTGATCTCCTCGCACATTGTCAGTAAAGATGAACTATCTTCTACAAGAAAGGTAAAAACTGCAACAACCTCTAGAGCAGCCCTTTAGAATAATCTCTCAATAGCTCTACAAAATATTTATCTCTCTAAGATATCTTTGACTCAGAATAATGAGATGTGAGGCTAGGGTTTAGAACAATACCCTATATATAGCCTCAAATTCGTGCATTAGACTTAGTGCACAAGTAGAACTCAAATTGGAAAACATAGTATCAAAAGGAAACACTTCCGAATCAGAAAAAGAGACTTTCTCGTTCTTCTGTGCACCTGTCTGATTGATCAAACCGCCCAAATAACTGGGGCGCATTTACAGTCTGATCGAACAGACTGAGGCTCTGATTAATCGGGCCTGGGTATTTCGCCCGGTCTTCTCTTTTTCTACTTTTCTTTGCTTCAACTCTTCCAGAACCACAGTCCATTCTAACGTAAATTAGAAAATACAACTCAATGGACCCAGAGTTTTATCCAACCCATGAATTAGCCAACATAAATATACTAACAATCTCTCCATTTAGCAATTCATGGACAAAACTCCCAAGAACAATACCAATGATCTACCCAAGAGAAAAACTCAAAATACATTGAATTGTCAATAAAAAAAAATCAGCAATTTTAGATCTTTGCTTGTTTCTCTCCCTGACTTCATTATTCTCCCCCTTTTTGTCCATAGTTGACAAACAATCATCTTCAAGCAACTTCCGTCAATCTGCATTCTGCAGCGCCCCCCCCCCCCCCCCCCCAAATTTTGACTCTCCCTTAGTAAGATCTTTGTATCAGCACTAAGGTGGGGGTTTGATCTTACAAATCAGGGATGATGAAGTTTCGGCACACACCCTTGCATATTTAAACACTTTAGCAAAGTGTGTACCAACACAGAAGATAGGTCTTCTTTCTTGACCCACTTATTGCAATGGGGTTGAATGTGTCTTTTAATTCCACAGTGATGACAAGTGAGAATTCGTTCATGACGTGACACATTCTTCTTCTTGGCAGCTAGCTGTATGTACAACATGAACAACAGGTTTAGTAACAAATGAATTTTGAACAAAACAGTTAGTACCTTTGGCTTTTGATGTAAATACCCCGTCAGCGTAGCCAATGCCATGCATGTTTGTCTTTGCCTTTTGACTGCACAGGATGTCATCAAGTTTTTTAGGCACAGTATTCATCCTGTTTAGTGAAGCCTTGCTAGTATCCAACTCAAAAAGAACCATCTTGAGTCTTCTTTGCAAGTCGGTATTTTCAGCTTTCAAGATCTTCATATCATGATTAATTAAATCACACTTCTGTGCTTCAGCAGTCAATTTATCTGCCAATTTATTATTTCTGCCTCTAAGTGACTCACTTTTGTAAGAGCTTCTGACAATTCAACTTTTAAAGAAGTAATCTGTACTTCAGATTCTTTTCAGCTTGTAGCTACTTTTTCATTCATCTTTAGCATTTTCATGATCTTCACAAACAAAATCTGATATTCAGCTTTCCAATCATGTTCTGTCTCTGACTCACTAACATCTTGATCAGTCCCATCATCAGAAACTGGTGGAGTAGCAGAAACTGAAGTTGCCATGAATACCATGAGTTTTTCTTTGCTAGCTTTAGGCTTCTTAGACTCATATTTTCTATCATCTTCCTCAGAAGTATCTTCATCCCAAGTCAAATTGAAAGCTTTTTTTCTTGGCACAATCACTAGCAATGTGTCCATAACCATGACACTCAAAACATTGAATCCATTTAGAAGATTTATTCTTTACAAATTTTTTAGGGATTTCCAAATCACTTTTATTCCCCTTCATAAATGCCTGAAATTGGTTAATAAACTGAACAACAACTTGGGGATCAATCTCCTCAAAATCAAAATCAAAGTCACTAGTAATTTTCTTGAATGATTCTTTGGAGGCTCTCAAAGCAATACCTTTAGATTTTGATTTTCCATTAGTCCTTGGGTATACTTAAAACGTCTGAAGGTTTCTAACTAACTCCTCAGATTTGAGAATATTGAGATTTTTATTCTCCTCAATGGCGACAACATTTGCATCAAACCTTTCTGGAAGAGACCACAGAATCTTTTTCACAATTCTATTCTCAGGAATTGGCTCTCCCAAAGTAAAGGTATCATTTATAATTGCATTCAACTTCGAATTGAACTCATCAAAAGTTTCATCATCTTCCATCTTTAAGGGTTGTATATAATTTCTAAAGTTTCGATTGTTTAATAGTGTCAGTCCCTTCATGCACAGTCTGCAGAATGTCCCAAGCTTCTTTTGCAGTAGTGCATGTAGAAATTCTATGAAACTCAGACATGTTAGCTCCATTATAAATAACATTCAAAGCCCTAAAGTTGCAAGTGGCTACCAATTCTTCATCCTTAGTCCATTGTTCTTCAAATTAAAAAGTGGTTATCCCATCCGTAGTGACAGTGGACAAGGAATAACCTTACACAATAGATTTTCATACTTTCAGATCTATGGCTTTTACAAAGGCAATCATTCGAACTTTCCAATAAGCATAATTAGAACCATCCGGCAAAGGAGGCTTATTGGTTGAAGTGCCTTCACGGTATGTATCCATTCTACCAAAATATGGATCAACACAGTAAAATAGTGCAACCAGCTCTGATACCAATTGAAGGTTTTGCAGGCAGCCAAAATGGATCACTAGTTCTAATTTAACCAATCAATGCAGCGAAAATAAATAATCAGGTAATATAGAACTAGCTATCTACCAATCACACACTACAAGAAGGCAGACACAATATTTAGCATGGAAACCCTATTTAGGGAGAAAAATCACGAGCCAGAAGTCAAGAGTTTACGAACAGTTACAAGATATACTCACATGCTCCTTTACCCCAGTCTGTACCTCGACCTAAGGACTGTATTTGTTCTTGCAAAGACTCCACTAACACGACATCCACCATGCCTCGTTCTCCTTACTTGATATCCTCGCACCTTGTCAGTAAAGATGAAATTTCTTTTACAAAAAAGTTATAAGCTACAACAACCTTTTAGAGCAGCCCTTTAGAATAATCTCTCAACATAATTTTTCTCTCTATAAGATATCTGTAACTCAGAATAATGAGAGGTGAGGTCTAGGGTTGAGAGAAATACCATATATATAGCTCCAAATTTGTGCAATAGACTTTGTGCACAAGTAATACGCAAATTTGAAAACAGAATCTCAAAAGAAAACACTTCCAAATCAGAAAAAAGAGACTTTCCCATTTTTTGCGCACCTGTCCGATCGATCGGATAGTGCATTTGATCGATCGGACCACCCAAATAACTCAGGCACATTTACAGTCCGATCGATCCGATTGATGCTCCGATCGATCGGGCCTGGGTGTTTCGTCCGGTCTTCTCTTTTTCTTCTTTTCTTCGCTTCAGCTCTTCCGGCGAAAGAACCACAATCCATTGTAAAATAAATTAGAAAATATAACTCAATGGACCAGAGTTTTGTTAAACTCATGAATTAGCCAACATTAATATACTAACAAAAGCATCTAAGACGTTTCTGGACTAAATGGTTGTCAATATTAGAGGGAATAGACCCCTTTGGTAAACTCAGGTGGGTACATCCATCTTTTGAATCTTTTGGATCATCACTAAGTAAAACTAAGGCCTGAACTATGTGTTAATCTGCAGTTTAATTATATTCATCAGGCATAAACGTGTATCTATTACGCATGCCTAGTTCGTTCCTGCATTGAGGAGCGTGAAACTAGCCAAGTCGGTGATTTTTTTTTTATTTTTTTTTTTGCCTACAACAAATCTTTCTTTCTTTCGATAGGTTTGAGGCAAAACCACAGTAGAAAAATAAGTGAAAATCAATTTCTTCGTTAGAGCTGCAAAGATCACACATAAATGCCAAAGGGACTCCAATTTATTTTGCCCACTTCTGAGTCGGCATCTTCCTATGCAACAATCTCCACACTAAGGTTGAAACTCTGGGACTCATTGCTAACATCTCAATTATCCATGCTTATAGCATGCATAATGGCCCATCAAATGATCAATTGTAACCAATCAATGACTTTTCATCAAACAATTGTAGGTTGGTTGATTTACATGCTACGACATGGGTTCTACTTTAATTAGAGTGAGATACAATACTCATTTCGGAAACAAGGACTATACAATCATTTTGAGCAGTTTAGATTTATTATTATTAGCAATATTATTTTGGAATTTAATTGCTCTTACAAAGCTTTGAGAAACCATGTATTTGAAAATGTTTTGGTATTTTCAAATTTAAGAATTTTTTTTGAGGGATCTTATTGATATCTATAAAAATATAATTCTATAAATGATTAGTAAAATTTAATAAATATAAAATATCACCGGTTGATTGTTGCTTTCCCTCAAATAGAAAATCCTGGCTCCTCCACTATAAGTGGACTCGGCCTTGAAAGATGTTGGTTGTAATTTCAATCATGTTCAATAAATTAAACTGAATCAATTTTAAATTAGAAGATTTTGGCCGAACATTTCGAACTCTCACTTAAGGCACCCCTGGGCCCTTCAAATAAGTTGCAAATGGTTGTGCTCTTGTCTATGCAAGAAGTTTTTGAATACTAAGCTTTAATATATATATATATATATATATGAATTTGCAGATGATATCAATGATTCTCAGGTGGAGGAAGTTAAGCTTACGGTTCCAGCCACCGACGACAATACCCTCCCTGCCTTGACATTTCGAACATGGGTCATAGGATTTACAACTTGTCTTCTTCTATCTTTCATGCTTCGGTTCTTCAACTATCGGCAGAGCCAAGTTAGTATTTCGCCAGAATGTATCCAAATACTCATCGTACCATTAGGAAAGTTGATGGCAGCAACCCTTCCAACCAAACTCATTAGAGTTCCAGGAACTAAATGGGCATTTTCCATGAATCCTGGGCCCTTCAATATTAAAGAGCATGTATTAATTACTATATTTGCAAACTCTGGCTTTCTGGCTCCTACTTCAACGGAGATAATGACGATCATGAAAGTTTTTTATCACAGAAAGTTTAGTCCCTTAATTGCATTGCTATTGGGCCAAACGTCAATGGTAATCCTTTCCTTTTGCTTCCTCTATTTTACTTTATCTGATCATATTATTGCTTGAGACTTGAGTTTTAACATCATAATTTCTTAACTTTATTTTATTAGTAATTTCATTATAGTTGAGGTTGCAATAGCTAGAAAATCACATATCTACAAGACAGTGAATGTTTTTTTTTTTTTTTTTTTTTTTTTTTTTCATATTAGCTAGGGGACGTCTACATGGTGTGCCCGGTTGTTTTGTAAAGAAAAAATGCCCACTCTCTTGGACCAATGAGAATACATCTGAGTTCTACTCCTACGCTACTTTTTAGAATAGAAGTCTTCCTCGTATAAGAATGATGCCAACTGCCTTTCCTCCTTTAAATGACAACTAATGTTGGGCATTTTAGAGAAACATTAGTGGGGGGCACCTATGAAAAAAGTCGTAACAGAATAGGGTGATCACCAAAGGACTTTTGTTGAATTTTTATAAAAAATGACAGTTTTGCCCTTAAATTCATTAAATAAAGATAAGTATGCCATTATTTATAAAAAATTTAATATTTTATCCCAAGTCCCAATAGTCTCTAATGATCAAATGTCTACATATATAATATAGTTGATATTTCTTTAGCTCTTTTTAATGTTTGGCATCTTATTTGTGGTTACACTTTGCAGCTGATAGGATATGGGTATGCTGGACTGTTTATGAAGTTTCTTGTAAACTCACCTAAAATGTGGTGGCCAGGAGTTGTTGCACAAGTTTCCTTTTACAGGTCTCTCCATTTCTACAAAGTACAAACATTCTAGCTAGACAGGAGTTTTGCCAATTCCATCTCAATTCATTTATACCTTGCATATATAAGAGTGTTTGACATGAAACTATTTCACCATTTTACAGGACATTGCACGAGGCAGATGTGAGGATCAAGGAAAAAGTAACAAGGTTTCAATTCTTTATTATAGTCTCAGTCACAAGCTTCGCCTATTACATCGTTCCTAGTTATTTCTTTCCTTCTATAACGGCACTCTCAATTGTTTGCTGGATTTGGACGAATTCGGTCACAGCCCAACAAATTGGTTCTGGTCTAAATGGTCTTGGCCTCGGCTCCTTTGTCCTAGACTATGCATCCATAAACAATTATATAGGAAGCCCCCTTACAGTCCCTGCGTTCGCAATTATTAATACGCTAGTTGGGCTTGTGGTGTGCCTTTATATTGTCATCCCAATCGCCTACTGGACTAATTCACAAAATGCAAAGCGATTTCCTCTACTTTCATCACATTTATTCGATGCTGATGGTCATGAATACAATGTCTCACGAGTTTTAAATGAGAAAGACTTCACTCTCGACCCAGAAAAGTTCAAGAATTACTCACAAATCCATCTCAGCACTCTCTATGTATACAAGTATGCATTTGGCTATGCAGTTTCCACTTCAGCTGTGACTCATACTATTCTCTACTACTGGAGGTGAAGCTCTTTCCACCTTTGTTTTTCAGTTTCTCTTTGCTATTTTTCTAAGTTTAAAGAGCTTGTATATTTTAATTATAAATATGCGGAATTTTCACCTACAAGACTCCTTCACAAGGACATTATAGGATTTTTCTATCCGCACTGCACCCATGCAGGAATCCTTATAGGAGAGATTTCCCTTTAGTACAAATAATTTTAAGTATAGTAAGTTAGTAACCCTAGCTCAGTATAAAAGAATTGCGTTACAGGTCAGTTTGGAATCAATTGAAGGAGGCATACCATAATCAAGAACAACAAGGCGATATTCATAATAAGCTAATGAGGAACTATAAGACTGTTCCTCAATGGTGGTTCTATACAATCTTATCACTTTCTTCTGGCGTGGCAATTTTAATGTGCGTTTTAGTACCACAACTGCAGCTTCCATATTGGGGATTTTTTGTGGCTCTCATTACAAGTGTGATTGTGACCTTCGTTTCAGCTGTCTTTATGGCTACTGCAAATCAGGTACTTAAATCTGGTAAAATGCTTAGGTAGAGGACACATCTACAACTACTATTATGTAGAAAAAAGTATATGTATTTGTTATTCATATTTATAACATGTCATTTTCTTCTCTAATAAATACTTAGACACCCATCACACCCATCAAGCCCCTCACCCACACACAACCCATGATTGAACCCCCATTGTTTATATGAAGAGAGAGAGATGCGCGCCGGATTGGTAAATTAATAATGGTCTCGAACTATTGTTTTATTTTGTTAAGATTCTCATCAAACTAAAATATTTTCAACTGATATGATTTTTTATTTTATAAATGTTGCTATTTGGAATCTAATAGTATGGTTAGAGAAATCATCAATCACAGTTTTTGTTAATCTCTAGAAATACTTGGGACTTTATGATTGCTTCTATTAACTTTAATGTTTGAATTCCACTTCAATGTTTATGTCAACATTCTTATAAAAAGATATTATGTCTTCTATTAATGTAAATGCTAACAATCTTGTGAATAGATAATGATGATCTGAATCGCAAGATTTTATGAAACTTTGCATGCAGTTGCTTTTTTCAACCGATATTCAGGAATTGGCCATGGGGTATCTATTACCGGGCCGGCCACTTGCTCTTATGACTTTCAGGGCCTATAATTATATTGGCGTTTCACAAGCTATTTCTTTACTTGGGGATTTCAAGCTTGGCCACTACATGAAGATCCCTCCAAGGGCAATATTCACAGTTCAGGTAATAATAAATTTCTATACAAAATTCTTTCATATCTAAAGAAAAAAGAACAAAAATTTCAATCTCTAAACAAAAATTCTCAAACGAATAGCAATTTTTCTTTTAATCATTTTTTAATAATTAATAGTGAAAACAAATGTTTCCTTTGCTACAAGATTTGCAGATATTCCCATTTATTATGATTTTGGAAATGATACTCCAACTTAGAACCCATTTCAAGAGTTTTCAACACATTTAGGAAATACAGGGAAAAAACCAAATCTCAGATTAGAGATATGCTCGCGGTATAATTTTTCATATTTTTTGTGCGATTCAAAGTGACCAAATTTAACTAGACACATAGACAAGACATCCCATAAATTTTTAGGAATCTTAGAATTTTTTTAATACCCTAATTAATTTGTCTAACATGACTGATACATACAAAAATTTCAGAAAAATACAAAAAAAAATGTCTTCGGTGGGTTGGGCACAATTTACAGTTCGAGTTCAAGTGATCTAGCTCAGAGCTATTGGAAATAACATTACGTTGCCTTTTTTTTTTAGGCTTCTTTTCAGAATTTCTATAGCACTGGAGGTTGGTGTTGTTGGACAAACAAGTTCTAGGAAAAACTCCCATGCTTCTCCAGTTAAATATGTAGAGTTTGATAACAATGGGGGACTTTCGATATGTATAGGTGACCACATTGAAAATCCCCAAAATTAAAAGAAAAAGTCTACACCGCCGACTAGTCCCCCGTGGGGACCGTGCCACCGCTCGTCTCAGAATCGGGCGATGTAGCACGGCTGAAATTAAAACCAACCGCATCCTACCTCGTCTTGTCCATGAAAGAAAAATAGGAGGGACGGAGAGAAAGCATATAAGAATCGGCCAAAGCCCACATTTGGCTCCATTGTTTCTAGGAAGCTGAAAATTAAGATGAAGCTCGAACATTACTAGTGTGAAAGTTGATTATGAAAAGAAGGGGATTTTTTTTTTTATGTTAGGTAAGAACCCATAAAGATTGCAGCAGTGAAAGAACGTCCCTTCTTATCAGTACCTTCATTTTCAATTTACATGACACACAGGTTACTGGCCAAATGATAGCATCCTTCGTGCATGTTGGGGTCACATGGTGGCTACTATCGACGATAAAGAACTTCTGTGAACCACACAAGTTGCCCAAAGGAAGCCCTTGGACGTGTCCCTATGACCGAGTAGCATTCGATTCAACTGTCCAATCGGGTGTCATGGGGCCTGCTCACCTATTTGTGCCGAATGGCCTGTACTGGTGGACTTACATCTTTTTCATCATTGGCATCATCGCAACACTGGCTGTGTGGAAGCTATCTCAAGCCTTTCCTGGTAACAAGTGGATAAGGAACATCAATGTCCCTTTATTGCTATCAGCCCTTATGAATATACCTCCAACCGGAGCAATGCACTATTGGACATGGGGAGCAATTGGCCTCTTTTTTAACTTTTATGTCTTTAAAAGGCACAAGGAATGGTGGGCAAGGTATAATTACTTGCTCGCAGCGGCTCTAAGTGTAGGACCAGCATTATTGGCCCTTCTCCAATCTCTTGCTTTCCAGTTAAAAAACATTTATGGAGTGGATTGGTGGGGATTGGAAGTCGGGGACCACTGCCCTCTTGCAACTTGTCCTACTGCGAAAGGGATAGTGGTTGAAGGCTGTCCTGTTTTCCATTAAAGAGGATGGTCATAAGCAACTTGAGAGTATTTCATTTTTCTAGTGTTTAAGACTAGTTGTCATTTTTCTACTGTTTAAGACTAGTTGTCTCGACTGGTGTATAACATTAGCTAGGTACTACCATCATTATTAATATGAAATGGATCCTATCATTATTTCTAATGTTATGTAGAATCCACTGTGATTAGAGTGATTAGACTTTTTTTTCCTGTTTAGTGTGATTTTATATATTAAAGAACTAAAAACATTAAATAGATCCTACTGTAATTAGTAATACTAGCACAACAACCCGTGCTTAGCACAGGCATGTTCACCAATAGCTGAAAAGTATATTTATTTATTTATTAAGAAAACTCAAATTACGCAAAATCATCATCAAATATTCATGACAATGATTTGGTGATTATGATAGGGATAGAAATGAATATTTTTATTTATTTATTTTTGTAGAAAAGTGAAAAGAGAGAAGAAGAGGTAGTTGCATGAAGTGGATGAAATGAGTGGTTACATGTTAAAAGTGGAGATGGGTCGTTACATATTGAAAGTAGGGGGTTATAATTCTCGGTCAAAATCAGAAGTTTTGGTCAAAATTGAAGCCAAGACCTCCTAGCTTAATATATTATAATTGGTGAGTCTCTTTGAGATTGTTCATAAAAGATTGGATATATTATTTTTAGAATCAAGTGGTTTCCATTTTAATTGTCAATTTCTAATCACTAAACACCAAAAAGTATATTAAAATCTGAAAAAATTGGCAAATACCATAAGTGACAAGATTATAATATGATACTATTTTGTTCTAAGCTAATGAAGCCTCATATTATTAAAATTCATTGATATTATGATCTACATTTATCCAAAAAAAAAAAAAAAAACCTTAGAAAGGAATTTGGATTGTCTTAGTGTCTCCCACGCGGTTCTTGTGAATATATGCGTGGAACTCCATGTAGGGCCCACCGATTGATAACTATTCAAAATGTATGCGATCTCATCTAATTACATATAATCAAATTGGTTCGTTTGTAAGATTGGTCACATGACTAAAAGTGATTAGTATGATCTTATGCATTAATTATATTTTTAATCATAAGATGGGGCCAACTACTATTAAAGTAAAACTTGAGAATTTATCACCAGAAGTAATGACATTCACTTTGACTAGTCCGAATTATCATCAAGTGACCTTAAGTTATCAATAGGTGGCCCCATGGTGGAGTTCCACATGAAGCGTGTAGGAGAAAGTAAGTGCGTGTTTGTATACATGTTGCAGAAAATTGATTTCATGGAAAAAATAAGAATTTTTTTTCCAAGGAATGGAGGAACTTAGCCCTTTTTTTACACATTTTTTCAAGACATCAAGTGAAAGAGATGCATCATCCTCGATAAACCGGCTATACAAACGTGCCCTAACAAATCGAGAAATTGAAATAGCATCCTCTCTTTCCCATGTTTCTCGGGGCAACCTATGACAATGCAGAGCCTACCTCATGGAGCAGTCAAGTTATTGGATATTGAAAGATCTATCCATGGCTAAGGAGGGGTCTCTAGGAGATCAAGTAATAGATAGCAAGGTCCAAGGTCAAGAATGGAAAGACTAAAATTTTGTAGAAGGCTAATCTGATTATATATATACATATATGGGAGGTGCTCTTGTGAGAGACACTCTCACCATACTATCAGAGATAAGGTCCCTTACATTCTTATCAAATATCAACAACTTAAATGTGAGGGCCCCCACTTTTATATCTCATAGTAAGGTGAGAGTGTCTCTCACAAGAGCACTCCCTATATATACATATATATATATGGGCTTTGTTCTAGTGAGAACAGTTCTCACATAGTCACCGTGAGAACTTTTTATGGGACGTATTTATGGGTCCCATTTAGGGATGGGACCAGAGGGGATGGAAAGATCTATGTGAGATCACCCCAAGTATCAAGTTTGACCCTAATCTCATGCCTCTAACCCCTTCATCCATTGCTCGCGAGTTTAATGGCTTCATATTAAGTAAAAATTTAATCATCCATCCAACGGCCCAATCCATTTAGTCAAACCTCAGGATTAGTAACTATCAAGGGAGGTCACTGTTTATGCACGGTTTGGATTGGTTTCTAAGTGGGCCCCACCAATAGTTCTCACAGAACCATGGTGAGAACTAGTTCTCACTTGCATATTTCCCTATATATATATATATATATATATATATATGGCCGAGTGGATGGACCAAACACATGAACCCCCTCTATATATATATAGGAGGGATATTCATGTGCATCCATCCCTCACCATGTTATGGTGAGGGACAATACAGTAGAGTTGACTTTATGACACATCCAAACCATCCATACACATGGAACCCCCTTAAGTACATTAGATCCATTGAATTTTCACCTATGCAAATGGATTGGACCGTTGGATCGAGGGTCAAAATTTTTCCTTGAATATAAAGTCATTAAATTCGTGGGCCATGGATGAAGGGGTTAGCGGCATGAGATTGACCCCAAATTTGATATATGGTCTCATCCAAGATGTCTCTTCCCATCCCCCACAAGTCCCATGATCAGTGGGTCCCTAGGTGGGCTCCATTAAGTTTGTTCCTCACCATATGGTGAGGGAAGGATGCACATGAATATCCCCCATATATATATATATATATATATATTATAGCTCCAAGTGATTCTTTCATATTGGGATTCCACAAATTTCATGTGTTTATAGCTACTTGAATTTCTGTAACGCGTACGTCAGCCACCCCACCGGCCTCAACCCATCAAAAGGCCTCATGTAAGGTAAGGGTGTAAGCTCTACATATAATCCCAATCACTTTCCTCTTTATAGTCGATGTGGAACTCCGAGACGTCACATTACACTTTCTAAGAGGAATCTTACATGTTTATGCAATATCTTTATATATATTCAAGGCCGAAATGGTCATGAGAACATTATTTTGTAAATATACGAGTCCTACTTACTAACAAAAAGCATCACTCAAACTTATGGTCAACCTTAGAAATAAGGAGAATGGAACCTCTACATAACAAAATGTAAGAAATAATGGGGAAAAAACAAGGGTAAAGTTCACATTTTTGGGTTGGATATTTGGATGTCCCCAGGTGACGAGATATGAATCTACTTTGCCTACGAACGAACCTCTTTGTAGGCCCACCTGGACCCCACCTTGGGATAGAGCTAGGGATACAAAGGCCTGTTTGGATCCTATTTATTTGTGTCCCCACGTGATCATCCCGGCACCTTCATCAATGGGTCACAAATTTCACCCATTAAAAATATTGGACTGTAGATCCAACGGTGTAATGCGTTGTGATCGATATAAAGAAATGGGATCGGTGAATTTAAGAGGGTTATCAGGTGATCTATGTATGGTCCATTCGGATGGTTATCAGGTGACCCTCACTATGGAGTGTGCACAGTAAACAAAAAAAATTGGGGGGGGGGGGGGGGGAGGTTTCTTTTTGCAATTGACCTCCTTTAATATATGACCAATCAATTAAAAGTCAGATTTAGTGGTGAATAATTATATTGAATGCCCCAAGAATAGTTCTATGATTAAATAAGATTAAGCGATGGAGCACGTTGGTCTTTTCCATTGATTAGCGGGAAGTAGGCATGCAATCGTTTTCTGCTTGAATTGTTTATCTTTTTTCTCAATTTTAATTTTTTCATTTTCTGCTTGAAATCCATCTGGAGAACTGCATATACGTTGCTCAATATTGATGTTTAATTTTTCTTATGTTTGATTTATGTGATGTGGGTCTTTTGGATCCTTGTGTCATTTTATTTGCCCTGTTACAAAGATCTGGAGAGACCCTTAATTAACTTATCTCCTCCTTAGGTTTTTGTGCCACATGGAGTGTGGAATCAATTTGGAGATTTTTTTACCAGTCAATATGCATTCCTTTTTGTCGATTTGATCTCAATGAAATCAAAAATTGACTTTGTATATGTTTTAAAAAATAATTTTTGTGCACTCTACATATGTTTTTAAATAGACACTTATAAGGAGAATTGGATGGCTGCAAATAAGCATTCATGTTTTCTTTTTGTTAGTACTTTCTTATGTGATGTAAGTGATGAGTTCTAAGAATATAAGGAAATAGAAATGTAAGGATGATCTCTCTCTCTCTCTCCCCCTCCCTCTCATTTTCACATGGCCATCTTTTGCACTTTATAGACACCAAATACAGTGGTGAGTTCTGATTTGAATTGGATGGTTGCAAATAAGCATTCATGTTTTCTTTTTGTTAGTACTTTCTTATGTGATGTAAGTGATGAGTTCTAAGAATATGAGGAAATAGAAATGTAAGGATGATCTCTCTCTCTCCTCTCTCTCTCTCTCTCTCATTTTCACATAGCCAACTTTTGCACTTTGTAGACACCAAATACAGTGGTGAGTTCTGATTTGAATTGGATGGCTGCAAATAAGCATTCATGTTTTCTTTTTGTTAGTACTTTCTTATGTGATGTATGTGATGAGTTCTAAGCATATGAGGAAATAGAAATGTAAGGATGATCTCTCTCTCCCCCTCCCTCTCATTTTCATAGGGCGATCTTTTGCACTTTATACCAAGAAAAGCCATAAAACATACTATCATTTTGTGTGCCTTCATTCAACTGCAGCCCAGCCTATTTTAGAAGTGCATTAATCAACAGATAAACTTTAAAACTGCCTCTTACTTAACTCGGAAAGGAAGCTTGTTGTTTAATGAGTAAATTAGCGAAAGGTCCTTCATAGAGGTCTTGTAAGGCCTCCAGTCCATCAACTTTTCCTCTAAGGCATGTAGTCCATGCAGCTTGAACATATTTCAGTGAGAGGTCCCTAGATACGCCACCTATGGGAGAGAGGTCCCTAGATATGCCACCTCATACCTTTTCATCACTGATTTGCCCTTTCAACTAATTAGGAATAAAATTTTCAAATTTTAAATTTTAAATCTTCCATTCTCCCTCTTCTTCAAATTTTAAAATTTAAATCTTCCATTCTCCCTCTTCTTCTTCAATCCGGACATGGACATCGACGTATTGGATCTCAACAGTTGAGATCGATCTCTGTTTCCATACTCGAGACTGTAACGTTTGTGGCAATCGTTTTGTTGGAGCGGTTGGTAGGCTCGGGGCCATAACGATCATGCCATGTACACGTGTGATTAGATCTTCTGAATTCTGATCTTGTAAAAAGAGGATTGGAAGACAAGTCCACGTTAGATCTTATGAGTTCTGATCTTGTAAAAAGAGGATTTGAAGACAAGTCACGTGATAGTGTGGTGGCGTGGGTTGAGGTGTTACAGTACGAACAGACGAAATGCATAAATTGATGATGGATATCCTGCGCCACCACCGTTCATGCATGTCGCCGGAGAAGGGGGATCGTCACCATACACTGCGCCATGCCATCGCCAGAATTGAGGAAGAAGGCAATAGACTTGTTGTAGTCCGTTTCTGGTTACAGAAACCAGAAGGAAGAAGACGACCTTCGGCCAAGCCAGGTTGGGTTTGTCTTGGTCAGTTCTGACCTGACCTACTACGGAAGCCCAGCCCACAGCCCAGATCCATCGTCGCCGCGGAAGACAACCGTAGAAGAGCCTAGGCGCTGCGTTCTATGTTCTGTAGCAGAGAACAGATATCGAAGAGGAAGAAGACCCAGTTGGGCCATCCCAGGTATTGGGTCAGTCCAGGTCCAGTCTGACCCGACCCAGTTTGCGCAGAGAAGCCCATCTTCGTGTTTGATAAATTCATCTTAGTTTTTGAAAAAATTATTTGAGTTTTTTGAGAAATCTATATGAGTTTTTATGAAATTTATCTGAGTTTTTCATTTTTATCAAATTTATCTCAGTTTTGCGCAAATTTATTTGAATTCTCAAACAAATTTCTCTGAGTTCTAGACAAATCTATCTGAGTTTATGACTAAGCCCAGCTTAGTGTTTGATAAATTTATCTGAGTTCTGGACAAATTTATCTGTATTTTTGACAAAGTTATCTGTTTTTCGTCAAATTTATCTGTATTTTTGTCAAATTTATCTGTATTTTGGACAAATTTATCTGTGTTTTTGTCAAAGTTATCTATGTTTTTGTCAAATTTATCTATGTTTTTTTCAAAGTTAACTATATTTTTGGCAAATTCATCTGAGTTATTTTTTAAAATTTAACTGAGTTTTTTGGCAAATCTATTTGCGTTTTTTTAAATCTATTTGTGTATTTTAATGTTATTTGTGCCTTTTGAAATTTTTTTGTGTCTTTTCAAATTCATTCCGTTTTTTAAAATTATTGAATTTTTTAAAATTTATTTTCGTTATTTTAAATTTATTTACATTTTTTGAAATGTTCTTTTGGATCTTTTGAGATTTATTTGAGTCTTTTGAAATTTATTTATATTTTTTGAAATTTATTTGGATATTTTGAAACTTATTTACATCTTTTTAAATTTATTTACGTTATTTGATTACATATTGTTTTTTTTAACTTATTGCATTTTTTGAAATTATTTCATTTTTTTAAATTTTATTTTCGTTATTTTGAAATTTATTTATGTGTTTTTAGAATTTATTTGAAAATCTGGGGATTCCATTAATCGTGGGCAATTAAATGTTAGTTGGCTATTATTAATGGGATATCCCACCAATCATGGGATATGATTAAAAGAAATGGCAAATTAGACATTTTATGTGTGAATAATTGTGAGAGGACCTTTGTCTCTATGACTTTTTCTTGTGGACCTAAGGCAATAAAGTGAAATATTCAGGGACCTATCGCCGAATGCCCCTTGTTTAATTGACCCATTTTGAAAAGAAATTATATCATATCTATAAATTTAATATACATATACACAGAATATCGAAATCAAGGAAACTAAATCAATTATTTTATATATTATTATACCCATCTCTTGATGGCCTGAACCATTTCACTATTTTACCTGCATCATGGGAGAACACCTTGCCCTTGTGCCTCCTGTATTAGTCTATTAGATGATCCTGGCTACACAAACAAGTGGGAATGCAGGAAGGCAATTAGGACCCATGCATGGTCCATATTTAGTGAGGCAAACTTTGATGTCTTTTTTTTTTTTTTTGGTTGTAATATTTGATACTGTGGAAACTGTTGGTATCCATAATGTTGCCAAAATGAGACCTTTGATTGATGAAGATTCTTTCTTTTGATAGGTTATTTGAAGTTTGGATTGAATAGACCATCATAAATCATGTATCAGTTCTCTTTTATCTGATGGATGATTTTTCCACTTTGTTCTTCGATGAAGTGAAAATTCACTATTTACTCTGCATCTTAATTAACTCTCTTTAAGCTTGTGTTCTTATGTTTACACACTAGTGGGATAATTATATTCACATTCTGGGATTTGTGGTACACATGCAGATGAGAGAGTATCTATGTAGTCAGAAGTGCTACAAGTGGCCTGTTAGAAATGGATCAGGAAATTCCATTGTTTTTTTTTTTAAAAACATCAAATACTTAGTAACGGATATAAACCGTTACTAATAAATTGTAACGATTGAAGATGTGTTGCTAAAATTAATTTCAGTCACATTTGATAACCGTTAGTAATATTTCTAACGGTTATTAAGTGTTACTAACTTCCGTTACTTTTCATTTGTAACGCAATTGTGTCAACGTAAAATAATAATTACTAATATTTTTTGTAACGGTTGTGGATCCGTTACTAATCGATTATTATGGTGTAGTGTGGGATTGGTTTTCTTTCATTTCTGATCGATTTGAGAGCATTTTGGTGGTGGATTTTTGGTTTTGGTGAAGATGACTAGTGGTGCACAGGTTGATGGGAGATCCGACAATGAGAAGTCTATTGACGATTGGCTTCCCATCACTTATTCAAGGAATGCGAAGTGGAGGTATTCAGCTGCAGCTTCCCACAATGTCACTGCCATGGTTGGGGCTGGTGTTCTTAGCCTACCTTATGCAATGTCACACCTTGGATGGTAAGGCTGATGATGATGATGATGATCTTGAGTTTTTTTTCTTTTTTTCCTTCTTATCTTTAAAGTGTGTTTATTTGATTTTTCTGCAATTGGGTTACTGTGCATGTTTTTTTTTTTTTTTATGATGTACTGAAGACAAGTTATTGGTATGTTTTGTTTTATGATGATATTGAAGAAAATTTTGAATGTTTAATTTGATTCTTCTTGTCTGTTCTCCTTGTTTGAACAAGGGACTGCGTTTTAGAAAGGAAAAATATAATAGAAGTGTTTGTTTAGATGTGGTGAAAAGGTGCAAAAACATGGAACATGCATCCAAATAGACCTTTAAGCTATTAACAAACTAAGCTACTAGAAACCTATGCTACAGACTAAGCTATTGATCATGTTCTGTTTTCCAGTAGTGTTCAAGTGAGGAATAAATGCTTATGGTTGTTGAGTTCATTAATTAATCATAAATCTGTGGAGGCTTTCACAATCAATGAAGATCTTGAAAAATGAATTCATTGTGTATTTGTTTTTTTGTTTTTTCACACTTAGTATATGATTTCCATTTAGTGATAGTCATGCACTCTATTCGCCCTACTCCATAAAACAGAAATAAGTTATGATTCCTTGTTATAAGTCAGTTCTGCTGGAGGTAGAATAACTTCTACGAAGTGGAAAAAAGTCTGCAGAAAAACGTAAGAAAAGTTTTATATATATACATGTTTATGTTTCATTTATAACTTAATTCATTGAAAAGAGTTTAATGTTGTTTTTGTCATTGCAGATTGATGGACACTTTGGGGTCGATTACAGACTTGTGGGGGTGTTGGACTTCTTTTCGGTTTATTTGCATATATATATTGCTCATATATATATATATATATGTATATTGGACATTTATATGAGACTGTATCATTATTGATTGTAATATTTTTTTAATGAGATGAATGATTTATTGAAAAATGGAGATGGTTGTTTGTTTATTTAGTAACTTTTGTTTCATTGCATTTTTTTATGTTGAATATAGGTGTATGCACAGGTTTATTTTTTATACAGGTGTATAAAAAGGTTTACAGGAAAATAATAATGGAAAAATAAATATATTATTAAAAAAAGGACCATTACCGACGTTTTTTTTCGTCGGCAAAAGTAAAAAGGAAAAATTTAAAAAAAAAAATTCTTTTGCCGACGAAAACAAAAAGTCATCAAAAGTCAAAAGGAATATTAAAAAAAAAGAAAATTCTTTTGTCGACGAAAAAAAAAACGTCGGCAAAAGTAAATAGGAAAAATAAAAAAAATAAAAAATTATTTTGCCGACGAAACAAACGTCGGCAAAAGTAAAAAAGAAAATTAAAAAAAATAAAATTCTTTTGCCGACGAAAAAAAAAAACGTCGGCAAAAGTAAATAGGAAAACTTAAAAAAAATAAAAATTCTTTTGCCGACGAAAAAAACGTCGGCAAAAGTCAAATAATCGTCGGAGAAAATATATATTTTATCGACGAAAAATAATCTCGTCGAGAAAATATTTTGTTGACAACTTTTTACCGACGTCTGGCCGACGAAAACTTTTTCATTGGTAAATACCTTTACCGACGGAAATGTGAATCGTCGCCAAAAGTTCATATTCTTGTAGTGAATTTAAAAAAGAAAATCAGAGCCCAGAAAAGAAAACGCATTAACCAAAATTTAATATGAAAGAAATGAGTAAGACTTTAAATTAACTAAAAAAAAAGAAGTTATAACTTACTTCTTAAAGTTAAATGACAATTCAGAAGTAAATATTTAACATATCAACCACATAATCAAAACATCATAAATAATTAAGAAATCCTAATTGCCTATGAAAATACAATTAGAAGAAAATAAGAAAAACACCAAATATATAATCCTGCTAAAACAGAGCAAGAAAAAAAGAAAATCAGAGTTTTACGAATTTATTACACGGTTCCATGTAAGATTCCAAACTCTCGATCTATGTAGATTCTTATCGAGACGGTAGACTTCTCTTTTAAACCTGTGAGAATGCAACTTGTATTGAAGAGCATTCTTTTGCATGCCCCCTCCTGCGTATAAACAGAGAATATGGATTCATGCATGTAAACGGATTGTTTATGATAATGTAACCATTAAAGGGCATTAAGTGAAGATGACATTTAGCCAAAAAGGGAAAACAAGTAGCTCAGGGATCGGTCTAGCCCGATCCAGGCCGGTCCAAGCTCGATTTGGTCTGGGCTTGGGCCTTTTGTTCTATTTCTCAGGCTGGGCTCGGGCATTTTATTTCACCATGTTTAATAGATGGGGCTTGCACTCAGCTGTAGAGAGCCCAAAGCTTGGCCCGACCCAATTGTTAAGGATACAGCCAAGGAGGACTAATAGAGTTACACTCAACATTGTATAATTTAGCTCTCGTTTTAAATTATATATCAATCTCAGGCTGGGCTCAGGCTCACAGGTTTTAAGGTGGGCTGGGCTTGGGCCAACTACTTATAACCCGATTCAGGCCTGGGCCTGGCTTGGAGGGCATGGAGAGGGAGAGGGGGAGCGGCAGAAGGTACGGAGAGGGGAGAAAGGAATTTCCCCAAGGGTATATATATTGATAAAAAAAATTAAATGGTGAGTGTGGAAAGAAAAAAAGTATAATGTGCATTTAGAAGCTCTAAAAATATCAAACATGTCCAGCAGGGTGACAACCTTATTTGTTAGTTGATGTCTTTGAATAAGTTTAAGAGAAGAATCTATTGGATTAGTACTCAACCCTCTTATTAGTTATTAGTGTTTTTTTTTTTTGCAATTTGGTAAATTTGTATTAGAAGAAGAAAGAGGGCAAAGCCCCCTGGACAGGAGAAGAAAAAATAGAACAGCCATAAGGAGGCAAACAGAAGGCTCCCTGAAGCAAAGAGAGGCAAAAAAGAAAACAAAACTACAACTTTGCACAAAAAATGGGCAGGGAGAAGAAAGGAAACCACAGCTCCTCAACGAACAAAAGATAGAAAGCACTGCTAAAGCCAGATACACCATCAGAACAGAACACAACGGACCGCAAACCGAATGAACCAACTTACTTGCTGACGATGAAAATCCCCTGCAAAACAAGGCACTGCTCTAGCTGCCAGCAGCAAGGAAGCAAAGAGAAAGGCTTACAAACAATGAGGAACTCTGCACTGATCAACACCCCATAAAAGGCAGAAGGACCAAGACTGAAACGGAACGTCCGGCTTGGATGCACTTCTGATAACTGGCAGGAAAGAGGAATGGCAGGGAGGACCCCAGGAGTTCAACCAGAACTGAACACCCCAAATAGTGCAGTTAATCCTTCCAACCTAAGGATCTCAATATAGGATGGGATAGAGGTCTTTTGCCTGTTACAGAGATAATCAAATTACCCATCATATCCACAAAAATCACCTGAGCTTTGAGCAGAGAAGGGAGCTTGTTACTATGCTTGGCTTCATTCCGGATGAACCAGAGGACATTGATGGCTAGGAAGAAAATGGTTGCTGCCGATTTTCTTCCACTGACATCAACACCCAGTATTAAAGCATCCCAGATAGAAGAGGCTGTAAGAGGGGAAGAGGGAGAATGTCCTCCATGCTGAAGAATCCACAACCAGAAGTCCTTGGCTAAGCTGCAGAGGAAGAACAGATGTAGGTCTGTTTCTGCCTGACTGAGGCATGAGTAGCACCTGGAAGCTAGAGCGAATCCTTTCTTCTTGGCAGAGGCATCGGTAGGGGTTTTGCGGAGGAGAAGCCGCCAACTAAAGCAAGATAGCCTGGGGTTGAGATACTTATTCCACACAAGGTCATACCATGGAACAGGATGGGCTCGCAGTCTTAAGGTGTCCCATGCTGTTTTGACCGAGAGAATTCCTGAAGGGTTACTTTTCCAGGAGAGCAAGTCAGGAGCCGATGGGTCTCTGTTTCGAAAGATGCTGGCTTGCTGGAGGAAGAAGTCCTGCACCTCTACTGGGATAGAGGCTGGAAAGTTCCACCGATTGCCCTGGATGATGTCTGCCGCCCTGGCATTTTCTGAGAACTGTAGGTGGGGGAATCTCTGGGCTATGGGATCATGGTCTATCCAGTTGTCATACCAAAGGAGAATTGAATGCCCATTCCCTATCGTCCAAGATGAGCCAGATTGAAGAATGTGGGCTAGAGACCTAAGCTTGCGCCATATACAAGAACCTGCCTTGGGATTGCCTGAGAACCATATGGGAGACTTTTTGAAGTATCTGCCCCTGAACCAGGTCGCCCAGAGAGAGCTAGACGAGATAGCTGACCAGCCCAGTTTCAATAGACAACCATCATTGAACTCCTTTACCTTACGTAAACCGAGACCTCCCTCAGATTTGGGTAAGCAAACCACTTCCCAATTGACCATGTTACTCTTCTTTTTATCTGCACTGGAGGACCATAGGAAGTTACGCATAGTTCTCTCAATCTGATGGCAAGTCCTAGTTGGGATGGGAATGGCTAAGGAGATGTGAAGAGGAATAGAAGATAACACATGCTTCACTAGAATCAGTCTCCCTGCAAAAGACAAACAGTTTGCCCTCCAGCCATCAAGCCTTGCTCGAATCCTGTCCAAGAGTTGGATGAAGTGAGAGTGCCTGGAGGATCCTGTAAAGAGAGGGATTCCGAGGTAGAAGGAGGGAAGGGAGGCCCTAGGGATGGGAAGAAGGGCTGTAATCATGTGAGTTCTCCTTGAGGAACATTTCCCCAAGAACAGGTTACTTTTCTGCAGATTGAAACACTGGCCCGAAGATGCTTGGTACTTGGAAAGAAGGGCTTGGATGCTTCTCAACCCTGACTTGTGAGCTTTGAGGAATAACAGTATATCATCAGCATAGAGCAGGTGGCAAGGAGTAGAGGGGACTGGGGATACAGGCACAATCTTTCCCAATGTCCGAAGCTTCTCTATGTGAAGACTTAGAACCTCTTCTGCTAGAATAAACAAATAGGGGGACAGGGGGTCCCCTTGACGCAAGCCGCAGGAGGTGGAGAAGAAACCAGTGGGGCTATTGTTTATCAGCACTGAACCTTTACAGGTGCAGACCATTTCTCTAATCAAGTTGATCCAGGAAGAAGAGAAATTGAAGAACTTGAGTGCTCGAAAGAGAAAGTTCCATTGTAGCTTATCAAAGGCTTTAGATATATCTAACTTCAAGCAGACTGAGCCTCCACTTATCTTAGAGTTGAGCTTTTGGGTTAGGTCATGGGCCAATGCCACATGATGATGAATTGACCTACCTTTGACAAAAGCTGATTGGTTATTGGAGATAAGAAGGGGAAGGATTCTGGCTAGTCTCGAAGCTAAGATCTTTGAGGATATTTTGTATGTGTAATTCAAGAGACTAATTGGCCTGAAATCTGAGAAGGTTTCCGGAGATTGAATCTTTGGGATAAGAGAGATGAAGAAGGCATTGGATTCTCTCAGAAGACGGCCTGTCTTAAATAGATGGGTGACTGCGTTAGTAACTTCGTCACTAACTATGTGCCAACAGGAGGTGAAGAAGACACCTGGGAAACCATCCGGACCAGGGGAGCTTCTCCTTTTCAACTGAAAAACAGCCTCTTTGATTTCCTCTGGAGCTGGAATTGCAACAAGGGACTGGTTTTGCTCTGCTGTGATAGAGGGCCCTGCTATGTTGAAAAAGCCTTCATCAGGGATAATAGAATCAGCTTGAAAAAGGTTGGAAAAGAAGGAAGCAGCTTCCTCTCTAATCAAATTGATGTCTTCAAGCCGGGTCCCTGCTACAGTAACCTTATCAATGCGATTGCGGATGCCTCTAGCCTTGGCTGATAGGTGAAAGAATTTGGTATTCCTGTCCCCATCATGCAGCCATTTAATTTTAGCTCTTTGTTTCCAGTGAGCCGCCTCAGCATTCAACCAGTTGTGGAGAGAAGCCTTAGCAGTATTCAGGTCCCTTAGAAGGGAATCACTAGGCTGGGCTTCAAAGGCAACTTGTTTTGACAAGACTTGAGACTCAGCTTCAGCTATGATGTTCTTTAAATGACCAAAGACCTCTTTACTCCAAATCTTAAGATCAAATTTGAGATTCTTTAGCTTGTTTGCTAGGATGAACTGAGGAGTTCCAAAACAGGGGGAGGCCCAGCTCTTCTCAACGACCTTGAAGAAGGACTCGTGAAATTGCCATTTTTCTTCAAACCTAAATGGTCTGTTGTGAAATGGGAGGCTCTGCCTGTGGGTTAGGATTATGGGACTGTGATCGGATGCTATTCTTGGAAGATGGTTCAGAACTGGATCAGGGAAGGAATCAAGCCATTTTGGGTTGGAGAAAGCCCTATCCAGCCTGGCTGCCACAAAGGCCTGACCTTGCCTATTATTTGCCCAAGTAAAACTGTTACCTCTGAAACCAAGGTCGGAGAGACCTGAAGCCATTGCCATATCGTTAAAGTCTTTGACTGAGAGGGAGGAAGGAGGTCTGATGCTCAGCTTTTCTTTAGCAAGGAGAACTGCATTAAAATCGCCAATCACACACCAAGGAAGAGAGGTAGAGTTGTAGTTGACAAGGTAGTCCCATAAGGTTCTCCTCAGCCTATAGTCAGTAGAGCCATAGACACCAGTGACAATAAAAGGGGAGTGAGAATTGGAATCAGAGATGGATATGGAAATGTGCTGAGAGGATAGGTCAAGAAGGGAGAAGGAGTACCTGGAACCTGGATTACAAAGGCACCACAGGGAATTTTCTTGGTTGGAAAATGAAGGGGAGAAACCGAAAGGATGTGCCCCATTATTGAAGGTATCCAGGTTAGTCTTAGGCTCAGAGAGGAAAAGGATGTCCGGGGAATGGGAAGAGATCAAATGGGAGACCATGATTTTTGTAGGGGAGTTGCAGATTCCTCTACAGTTCCAATAAAGGATTTTTAACATTTAGACAAGGAATTGGGGGGAGGGCCTGGGGAGTTCTTAGACTTGGATCCTGCAGACGAGAGACCTTTTCCTTTGGATTTTTTTTTGACTTTCATTTGGAAGGGAGAAAGGTCGACCACCAAGGAGTTCTCACTAGAGTGAGGCTGGATAGGGGGTGGGGAGAGGGGAGAAGATATAGGGAGGGGAGTACCTTCTGAGATAAAAACTTTGTCTGGAACAATCCTTTTCTTGCTGTCTTTAAAGAAAGAAGAAGATGAGGTAGGGTCTGCAAGAGCACTATTGTCCAAGATAGAAAAAGGGTTGGAACAGTCCAGGATGGGGGCGGGTATTTTCTCTAGGATCTTAAAGGCAGCATCCGCGGGAAATTTTGAAAGAGGACAGTCTGAAGATTGGGGGCCTAAGGAGTAAGGGGGGGCTGAAGTGAGGGGAGAGGATTGT
The DNA here is from genome assembly GCA_012931725.1 of Litsea cubeba. Taxonomy (NCBI): domain Eukaryota; kingdom Viridiplantae; phylum Streptophyta; class Magnoliopsida; order Laurales; family Lauraceae; genus Litsea; species Litsea cubeba. Next base: position 41,648,627 of record CM022945.1, read on the forward strand.
TGGGGGAGTAATATGGATTGGGGGGGCAGTGTTGGAGAAGGTGGACCTGATGGTAGGGGTAGCTCTTGGACCGTGGATGGGTGGGAGGATGATAGAGAATTTGGTAGGGAACCAATGATATGGGTTGCCAATTTGGTTAAGGAGGGCTGATGAAATACAGGGACCATAGACAGAGGGCGAGTGGGATTTGAGGCGCCAGAGAGGGCCTTGTGGATCTGGTTACCTTTCTCCTGTGTGTTCCTTGATTGAGCTGTGACTGTTCCTGAGGAGTCTCTGTTGAAGGGAGGTAATGAAGTTACTACCTGAAGATTAGCATCCTCTGTGGACAATTCATTCTCAGTGATGGTAGGAGCAATGAGCACAGCTTCCGGAATTGTTGGTTTGGGCGGTCCACGCTTCAAGCTGAAAGTGCATTTAGATGTTGGGTGTCCCGTTGAGAGGCATTCTGAGCATGGGGTGTTCTCGTACTGAACCTCCACTTCCACGGTGCCTTCTCCTTCAATATCAACAGAGAGGCTGGTCGGGTTGGCCTTAGTCGCATCCAGTTGCACTTGAACTCTGGCGAAGGAGAGCATCCTCTGTTTTGCTGTAGTTTCGTCCAAACGGAGAGGCTTCCCTATAGATGCTGCAATAGACAACAGGATATCACTACTCCAGCAGTGATACGGAATCCCTTTGAGCCTGATCCATACTGGGACCTCTGATGGCCAGTTGGATTCGTTTTGGCCAGGAGACCAAGGCCTAAGGAGTAGTTTTTTCCTATCCATGAGGAGAGGACTGTGGCCAACTAGATCGTCCCTGTCTACCTTGGAGTGGAATCTAAAGATGAAATTCCCTAGTTCCGTCAGGGAGATTAAGCAAGGTCTGGAGAGACGCCAAGAAGAAGCCACCCACTGTTCCAGAGCTTCCAAGGAAGGTCGTCTGCCTGCAAACTTCCCGACCGCGGCAAAGGTGAAGGATTGCTTGCTTGAGTTGACCATCTGAATAGGGATCCTTATTGTAAGCTTGCCGTTAAGAAGAACTGGGGGGGGGGGGGGATGGAAGGAGGGGGGGAGAAGGCAGGGAAGGAGAAGCAACTGGCATAGGATTTGGGGATGGAGGAAATGGGGGTCGGGGCGGGTGCAGCAGAGGGAGGGCGTAAGGGAGGTTGAAGAAGGGAGCCCAGGTGGCTATGAAGCAGTTGGAGTTGGGCGGGGTCCCAGGTGGGGTTAGGGTTTGGAGGCTTAGGTTGAGGGCTGGAGATAAGAGGGCTGACTAAAGGAGGGGGCGGAGGGATCTGTGAAAGAGGGGCTGCGAGATTAGGGGGGGAGGGCCTACCAGGAAAGGGATCATTCAGGTTGCTCAGGGGGCGGACATGCTGAGGAAGATCCCCAAAGGGGGAAGAGACCTGAGCCGGAGCTTGAGAACTTTCCAGACGCGCAGGAAAGAGGGGGTTAGCAGATGGCTGACCTCCGGCCAGGGGTTGAGAGATGGCACTAAGCTGGTTGGAGATGGGAGGGGCGGGGATCTGGCTCAGAACGTTTGGAAAGGGGGTAAGGGTTGCTTGAGGTAGGAGGCGAGGAGCGCGATGGCGGTCTGGAGGCATTGTCAACGGTATTCGACTATATCACCAATATTAGTTATTAGTGTTGAGGTGCCCACAATCATGTATTACTCATTTTGATTTTACGTGAATCGTCTTATCCTTCGTGCATGTCGGGATTACATGGTGGCTGCTATCGACGATAAAAAACTTCTGTGAACCAGACAAGTTGCCTAAAGGGAGCCCTTGGACGTGTCATACGAGCGAATAGCTTTTGATATAAGCGTCCAATCGGGTGTTATAGGACCTGCTCAGCTATTTGTGCCACATGGCCGTTATGGGTGGACTTACGTTTTCTTCATCCTGGGTGTGTGGGGAGATTTCTAGAACCACAGGATTAAGCTAATCACGGCCGTCAGATGAGACTAAGCATTCCCACGTGCCATCCGCGTGCCATCCACGTGGCACCAATCTCACCCCGGCTACCAGGACAGGAGGTCCGACCGAAGTCAGGCAGCTCCGGGCCCTTAACGCCGAACTGGCCCACCTTGGGCGTCATCTCGGCAGGGAGCTCCACCTCGGCTAGGCCACCCCGGATGCCATCTCAGCAGAAAGCTCCACCTCGGCTGAAGAAGCCGGGACGGAAGCCGAAACCAGAAAGGGTCTCCACTCACGCCCCTCATCCCCCACGTCACCAGGCACGTGGAGGGATGGGGGCGCGAGCCAGTGGGACAGATGCGACATCCAGCCACTCACAATCTTCACCAGATCCCTGACAGGGCGGCGTCCAGCGGCTGAGGCCACATCAGGGCAGGGCCCGAGGGCGGATCCGCTGGTACCCCTACCGCCAAAGGCGCCCAACACGACCTGGCCCAACAAGACGTGCATTAAATGAGATGCGGGCTGACCCGACGGGCATTTAATGCATAGTGGGCTGGATTGGACCACAATTAATGCAATGTGGGCTGATCGTGACTTCCCAGTCCAATCATGGGACCCACACCACAATATCTCCCAAAGATACGTTCCACGCTCTATAAATAGAGGCTCATACCACCATCAAAGGTACGCCCATTTTCCATTCACAGAGCCCTTACTCTGTCTTTCTTCTCCCTCTCCTTCCATTGTTCCAGTTCCCATACTGACTTTGGCATCGGAGAGCCTTGCGCCGCTCAGGCCAGGGTCCTCTGACCGTTTGCTACTCTCTTTCAGGCTTTCGGACGGCATCCAGACATTCCAGACACAGGGGGTAGGCGGGGCCCAGAGCCCCGCGCCTATTGTATACACTCGGGTTGTAACCTTTGGTTGTAACCCTCATGCGTTTGTCCCGGGCAGGAGCGTGTCACGTACCCAGGGGCCTCCCCAGGTTTCGAACCCGAGACCTCCTGTATAAAGGATAATCTGGGTGAAACCTGGTACCACTTGGGCTAGTAGCTCAAGTGGTACCAGGTTTCACCCAGATTATCCTTTATACAGGAGGTCTCGGGTTCGAAACCTGGGGAGGCCCCTGGGTACGTGACACGCTCCTGCCCGGGACAAACGCATGAGGGTTACAACCAAAGGTTACAACCCGAGTGTATACAATAGGCGCGGGGCTCTGGGCCCCGCCTACCCCCTGTGGGGGACCAGCTGTGCGACTCCTACGGGTTACCTCCTCAGTTCGCGTCCCTACAAAAAGGCCGGCCTTTTTGTAGGGACGCGAACTGAGGAGGTAACCCGTAGGAGTCGCACAGCTGGTCCCCCACAGGGGGTAGGCGGGGCCCAGAGCCCCGCGCCTATTGTATACACTCGGGTTGTAACCTTTGGTTGTAACCCTCATGCGTTTGTCCCGGGCAGGAGCGTGTCACGTACCCAGGGGCCTCCCCAGGTTTCGAACCCGAGACCTCCTGTATAAAGGATAATCTGGGTGAAACCTGGTACCACTTGAGCTACTAGCCCAAGTGGTACCAGGTTTCACCCAGATTATCCTTTATACAGGAGGTCTCGGGTTCGAAACCTGGGGAGGCCCCTGGGTACGTGACACGCTCCTGCCCGGGACAAACGCATGAGGGTTACAACCAAAGGTTACAACCCGAGTGTATACAATAGGCGCGGGGCTCTGGGCCCCGCCTACCCCCTGTGGGGGACCAGCTGTGCGACTCCTACGGGTTACCTCCTCAGTTCGCGTCCCTACACTGGGCATCATTGCTACAGTGGTGGTGTGGAAGCTATCACGAGCCTTTCCTCATAGTAAGTGGATAAAGAACATCAATGTCCCTATATTGCTACTTGCCCCTTTGGCGATGCCTCCAACTGGACCAATGCACTATTGGACATGGGGAGCAATTGGCCTTTTCTTTAACTTCTATGTCTTCAAAAGACACAAAGAATGGTGGGCAAATTACAACTATTTGTTATCCGCGGCTCTAAATGTAGGACCTGCATTCTCGGCCCTTGTACAATCTGCTGCTCTACAATTAAATGATGTATATGGAGTGAATTGGTGGGGTTTGGAGTTGGGTGATCACTGCCCTCTTGCATCTTGCCCTACTGCTAAAGCGGTTGTGGTGGAAGGCTGCCCTGTTTTCCATTGAAGAGGATGTTCAAATGCATCCGTAGTGGCTAGGGTACTGTACGTTTTATTTGTGTTTTGTTATTTAAGAATAATAGTGGTCAGACCAAGGGTATTGGTTTTTTAGTTCCTTTAATGTAACTTCATTTCTTGACACTTTATCACGCTCTCTACTATTTTTTCTCATTATTATTTGAAAGATACTATTTTTTTTCTTTCATCTTAATTTGATTATTAATAAAGTGTAGTTTTTTGAAAGAATGTGTTTATTTTACCATAAATTCTTGGACTCCATTTCAAAAAAAAAAATAATCTTCTTATTTTCTTCTAAAAAAATTTAAAATTAAAATGTAGGAAAAGCAAGGAAATGTAATGGGCCCACCAATTAATACTTATGATTTCAAAAGTAAGTTAAAGTGAAATTTGCAATTGATATTGAACAAAATTAAAGTGCTCTCATTTTGAAATTAACCAATTACATATAATTTTTTGTTACCATTATAGGGAGTGATATTTATCTCAATTTTTTTCATATCAATATAAACTAGATAAAATGTTTAATTATTTTAAATTTATTATAATTTTTAAGTATATAAATTATATTGTTCGTGCTAAGTACGAGCATGTTTTGCTAGTATATTTTTGAAAAGAAAATAACTATTTTTATAATTCTGTTACATTGCCCAAATGAGGTACTTGAACATTGAGCCCAAGTCATATCCCAAGCTATATAAAGAAGGCCACCTAAAATTAAGTTTTGGGTCAGACCATGTGAGTTGGAGGTGGCATGATCTAAGTTACACCCTCAACTCAAAGGCTGCCTCTTTATTAGCCGAAGCTTTTGCCTGCTCTCAGCAATCATAATTTGAGAATGTGAGGAGCCTGGTTGGTGGACAACCACATATCTCACCCCATGCATGCCCACCTTCTTTTGGTGTGAGTTGGTCCCATTCTCACATGTGTGGGGGCTTTCTTCCCGTGCAGATAGGCTCTTTTCTCACATATGCAGCTGACTTATTGTGTGCACGGGCTTCTTCCCCACTGGTGTCTCAACCCCATTGACTAGGGTTCCAAAAAAAAAAAAAAAAAAACCATAATTTTTATCAAATTTTTCTTAAATTAATCATTGTGTTAAGAGAAATTCCTACTACTGAGGAATTGAATGATTTAATTTACATAGTTTCCTCTTTGGGAGGATACAATGATTATATTGGCTTATCTATTGGCTGATATCTTGGGATCGATATTTCTCCTTTTAAGAGAATGTGATGAGCTGATTTCACGGCATGTATTGATTTGCTGTGATCACAGTGGATTGTACGTCATGGTTTTTACTGCCTACTTTAAACGTTGATCACTAGTAAGCACTTTAATAAAGAATATATTAGTCACCATTCACATGGGGCTCCAACAATATCCAACGCAATATAAACGATATCCAGCACAATAAAAACCAAGCTTACGAGTGTTTTTGCAATGGCATAATAGAATATCCAACGCAATATAAACCAACAATATCCAGCACAATATAAACCAAGCTTACCTTGCAAAATAGCGAGAATAATTAGGTCCTCCAACATGAATTTGACTCTTTTTTTGACCCGTCAATCTTATACGTGCACATATTTGATTAAAGGTGTGTGCACATATTTGATCAAAGGTGTGAAAACTCGCAAGTTAATCAAGTCATCTCTTTTTCTATCAAAATTGATGAAATCCAGAGAAGATCGGGTGCGCATATTAAAAAAAAACAGTGCGTGGACTTTTTGTTTCCTTTTTCTCTTTCTCTTTTTTTTCATACTTTTTGAGTATATTTTTTTTTTGCTAATGGTAAAATTTTATTGAAAGGAGAAAAAAGCATAGCCTTGAGGACAAAAGAGGAGCAAAAATAAAACATACAGAAAGCCTTAAGGCCATCCCAGAAACAGGTGGGGCAAAAGGATAAAAAATAAATAAGATGGAAAAAAGAGAAGACCATAGCACCCTAGTCCATTGAGCTACAGAAAACAAACAAAACATGCGAAAATAACAACTAGGCAAGTATGCAACCGAACAGCAGCAGCAGTGAGAAGCCCAAAAATGTTGGCAGGAACCAAAGTTAGACCACATCAGAAGGGGAATAGCCATCCAGTAGGCTAGAAAGAAGCCAAAATCAAACAAAGAACAACAGCACCTCATACATCACGCGCATGGGACTCTGCTCAGCCCTGATCCCAGCCAAGCTGCTAAACTCCTTCTGAGACCACCCCTTCTACTACACATAGAAAAGGGCTCCAACTTTAAAAATCAAAGCTGCTGCTTCAAGTAGAGGAGGTGGAGAAAGCCATGCCTAAGGCCCTCAAAATAGGATGAGAGGCAGGGGCAGTACCTAAGGAGGAGCTGAACATCCCTGAACAGCTATAAGTAAAGATCTTTTGAGCTTTAATCAGAGAAGGCTGTATTCTCCTGTGCTTAGCTTCATTCCTTAAGATCCAAAGGGTATAGAAGGCTTGGAAGAAGATAGCAGCTGCTGAAATTCTTCCATTGACATCTGAACTCTTTATAAGGGCTGACCAAACTGAAGAAGGGGATAGAGGAACAAGAATAGTGTTGGTCATTAGACTGAGAAGCCTGGACCATAGCTGCAAGGCTATGCTGCAAGAGAAGAAGATATGCAAGTCTGATTCTCTGTGACTATGGCAAGAATAGCATCTGGAAGCCAATGATCTCCCTTTGTGCATGGCCCAAGAGTCAGTTGGAGTTTTCCTGAGTAGAAGACGCCATGAGAAGCAAGAAAGCCTTGGATGAATAAGCTTATTCCAAACTAAACCATACCATT